>MCFG01000023.1:142500-190000 GCA_002104895.1 Anaeromyces robustus | reverse complement strand
ATAGTTTTATTTATATATAACAAAAATTTTATTTTTGATATACATAAATAAAATTTTATGATATAATATATTAAAATTATATATATTTACTAAATTTATTATAGGCAAGAGCTAACTTTATTAGAAGTTTAGCTGCATATTCTATTGTATTATATATGCTTCAAATTAAAGATAGACACAACGGTAACATTATGTTTGATAACGAAGGTTATATTATTCATATTGGTAAGCATTTTTATAATTAAATTTAAATATATATTAATTTTTTTTTATTAGTGTTATTTTCATATTGATATATCAAATTTTATTAATATTTTTTTTATATAGATTTCGGTTTTATTCTTGATATATCACCTGGTGGTGTTAATTTCGAAAATGTACCATTCAAGTTAACCACCGAAATGCTTGAAGTTATGAGAGAAGAAATTGATTCACAACCATATGAATGGTTCTGTGAATTAGTTATTCGTGGTTATTTAGCTATAAGGTGAGTCTTGTTTTTCTTAATATATAATATATAAAAATAATAAATATATTAATTGACGTCAATATTAATTTATACATATATATATATATATAAATTATGAAAATAATGAATTATTATAAAAAAAAAAAGACCATACGCTACTCAAATTATTGAAATGGTTACATTAATGCAAGAATCTGGTTTACCATGTTTTAGAGGTGAAGTTACTCTTAGAAAGTTAAAGAGTCGTTTCCAATTAGATCTTACTGAACAACAAGCAGCTGAATTTATGTCAGAAAGAATTAAAGAAAGTAGACAAAACATTTTAAGTGTTGGTTATGATATGTTCCAACAAATTCAAAACGAAATTCCATATCATCGTTAAAAAAAATTATATATATATTCGATTTCATTTATATCTCTTTAACATTTTATTTACCGCTATTTTCTCTGATACTTTAACAATTTTATATATTAAATTAATATTCAGTGGGAAAATTAAAAAAAAAAAAATTAATAATTTTTAATCAATAATAATACAATAATAAATATTAAAAAATAATAATATTATTAAAAAAGAATAAAAAAGAATAAAAAATAGTAAAGAATAAAAAACTAAAATATAAAAAAATAATAAAATAAATAAATACTTAACAAATAAACTTAATAATAATAATAATGATAAAAAAAGAAACTCATAAAAAAAAATATAAATACAGTATTTATCATTAGCAATACATATAAAAATAATAAAAATAATATTTTAATAAAATAAACAAGTTTATAAATAAAAAATAAATAAAAAAGAAAATGATTATAATAAAGATAATAAAAAAAAAATAAAAATATTATTTAATATATATAAAAAAAACATATTTTAATATAACATATATAAATAAATAAAAAAATAACTAAATAAAAAATAAAAAATATAAAATAATAAATAAATACATAAATAAATAAATAAATAAATAAAAAAATAAATAAAAAAAAAAAAAAAATAAAATTAATAAATAAATGTATAGATAGAATTTATAAAGTTTTTCTTTTTTTTTTTTTTTTTTTTTTTTATATCAATTATTATTTTAATTTTTTTTAATTATTTGTATAAAAAGAAGCAATAAATAAAATTTCTTCTTTAATATGGCTAATTAAATTTATACTCTTATTAAATTGAAAAAAAAAAAAAAAAGGAAAAACATGTAGCAAAGAAAGCAATAAAAATAAAACAATTGAATAATTGAAATAATAATAATAAAAAAAAAGATATATTATTAAGTAATAATTATAATAAGAAATAAGAAAGAAAACTTATTCAAGAATTGTTTTATTTTTATTTTTATTTGTATAATTAAGAATTTTTTTTTATTAATTTTATTTATTTATTTATTTATTTTTATTATGTTTTTTTTTTTTTTTTTTTTTTTTTTTTTTAAAAAAAAAAAATAAAATTAAATATTTTATGTATAAATAATATAATATTTAACATATAATTGCAATATTCTAAAATATTAATTTTTATTATTATAAATAAGAAATAGAATTGAATAAAATAAAAAGGAAAATAAAAAAAAAAAAAAATAGATTATTAATATTTAAAAAGAAAAAATTGGTAATAATGTTTATAAAAAAATATATAAAAGAAAAAGAAAAATAATAATATAATAAAAAATAAAAATAATTTATGAAAATTATTTAATTATTAAAAAAAAAAAAAAAAAATAAAAAAAACAAGAAAGAAATAATATCACAATAATATAAATTAAAATTATTCTTTATTATAATTTCTGAATTAAAAAAAATATATATATATATTTTTTCTTTTTTTTTTTTACTTTTTTTTTTTTTTTTTTTTTTTTTTTTAATGGTTTCAATTTACACTTTTTTCATGGACTTTCAAAAATTCCCATAATTTTTTCAAAAATTCTTGATCAATACCCTTTAATTTACATTTTTGATTTTTAAGTTCATTAGCTTCTGATTTAATTTCAATTTTTGTTTGATAGGATTGATTTTGTGATCTGAGTACTAAAGCAATTTGTGTAACTAAAATTAAAGTAGTATGCTCAAAAATGAATAAAATATCATTTATAATTTCTTGGTTATGTTCAAAGGTTTCTGATTTATTATCATTATAGTATTCATATAAAACTTGACATTGTGAAAGACAATCAAGCATTGTACCGAATGAACATGGACCATATGTATTCATAGTTGGTGCTAAAATACTTAAATTATCATTCCACTGAGTATAAGATTCTTTAAGAATGAAGTTAGCATTTGAGAATACTCTGAAACAAGCAAGTAAATTTCTTACAGCTTTAATAATTAAATATTCAATATTTTCAATAAATGGTGTAGATATAGTTGATCTTTTATTACTATTTTTAGATTTCTTTAAAATAGATTTATAACCTGTATCATCTTTATTAGAATCACTATTATCATTATCATTCTTTGATAGAGATGTTAAACTCGTTGATTTTGAAGTAGATATAGATTTATTTTTATCATCATTGGTAGAGTTTTCCTTTATGAATTTTACAGATTTTGATGAATCTCTAGCATTATTCATTTCCTTTTCATCATTAGAGAATGGTACTGCACGTGTAGTTAATATTCTTGTATGTTGAAGTAAATAAATCAAATTTTGGAACAAATCAAGAGAACTAGATATAAAGATATATAATATAGGTGGTAGATTAAGATTAGTATCTTTATTACAACATTGTCCTAATTGATAACCTAATTCAGTAATTCTAACAATTTCTTCTAATTGACCAAAAGTTATTGGTTCATTATCACTGATTTGTAATGATTTTATAATTTGATTTTCATAAATACCCATGAAACCAATAACTTCACGTATAAAGTTTTGACTATGACGAAGGTTTGTTAACATACTAGTTGTAATTGAATTAATTAAACACCAAATTTGATGCCATGGATTTCTCTTTTTTTCACTACCATTAACAATATATGGTTCAAGGTTTCCTTTTTGAATAATTGGTGATAAAGAATTATTGGTAAAAATGGTGATACAACCTTCTAATGCTAATCTTTCTGAACCAGCAGCACTATTTGAGAATGCTTGGATGACATATAATACGGTTTTTGTAATGACTGGATCTCCATTAATAGAAGATGAAATAGAAGTACAAAAAACGTTAAGTAATAATTGAATAATATTACATCTTTGTACAATTGGTAACCAAATAGATGAATTTAATCCATAATTAGAATGAATAAGTTCAGTAATAAGGGAAGAAACCACTCTGACATCATTGGCATCTCCTTGATAATTATTTTCAGCTAAACTTCTTAACATTGGTCCATAGAATGAACATATAATTGGGAATAGGGTATGACAAGAACTCTTCAAATTACAATCAATATTTAATTTATTCTTTTTTATAATTAATTTATAACTACGTAAAGTGAAATAAATTAACGAGAATAAAGATATATAGTAGGAACGATCAATGACTTGTCCAAATTCATAAGTTGTAAATGAATTATTTTGTTGAAGGGATAGGATAAGTAGAGATAATAATGATTTAACATCTTCAATTTTTATATCATCTTGACTTATTATAGTTGTTTCCTTTTCTAACATACTTTTCCATTTATTCATTAGGAATAATAATAAGAAACAAAGTTCTGATCTAGAAGAATAATCCTTATCTTGTCCATAGCTTTTCATTTTTTCGGCTACAATTTGTATAAAATCAAACAATGTAATGACAGGTTTCTTTGTTGATATTGTCCAAAAGACATTACCAAGATGAGCAGAAGATAATTCTATAAAGCATTTCCATGATCTTAATAAATTATATTGTGCATCTAATAAAGAAAGTTTATGATTTAATAAACAGATTCTTAATAATAAATTCGATTGTTCATTCACTTTTTCATTGACATTAACAAAACAAAATTTTGAATTAATTAAATGTATATCAAATAAGAAACGATCACCATATTCTCTCTTTTTAAATCTTAAACTTCCACTAATTGCCGTAGGATTATCAATGGACATTGTCATTGTATTATCAGATACATTACCACTTGAATTATCAACTACAGAGAAAGAATCTAAATCTATTGATGGACATGCTAATTTCCATTCATCATAAACTCTTAATAATTGATTCTTATCAAAAGATAATGTGAAAAGACTTTCTAACCACATTTTATAAGATTGATTTTTAATAATTTTATTAAATAAATCTTTGAAATTATTAGAAGTATTTGATAATGGATCATTTTCTTTATTTATTTGTGTTTGGTGATTTAAGCATAAGTGAAGTTCCATCGCTAAAATACGAAGAATATATGAATTAATAATATAATGATAAGCGATAAATTTTGTTGTATCATTCCAAGTTGATACTAATTGTCCATTAGAATCAATAGATAAAGAAAACTCTTCAGAGTTTTCTTTATATGGTTTAAAGATTAAATTACTAAATTTAGTCCATATATCTTGTTTTCTTAGTTTTTCTAATATAGCATAATAATTTAAGGCATTTTGCCATAATAAATCAAGAAGTTTATAAATTAATAACATGATATCTAATTTTGTATTATAATATTGTTCATTATTATCAAGTGCTTTTATGATGGCTGAAAGGATAGAGTTTTTATTAATATCATCTTTTTTATTAAGTGATTTTGATTTTTCTTTTGATTTAATTGCTAATATATTATTATCTTTATTTATATTATCTTTATTGTCTTCTTTTTCTTTAACCTTATCCTTATCTTTATTTTCCTTATTTTCCTCTTCTATATCTTTAACTGTATTACTTCCTATTTTAAATCTATCAATATTTCCTGTTAATAAAATTTTTGCTAATCCATGTTGAATCTGTATGATCGATATCATTAAGGTCCAAAGTGCAATATGTAAATCATCTGATTGTTTATCATCTAACATAATATCAATATATTGTCTACATAAAGTACTTGTGAAATAACCAACAAATGATGGTCTGTTTTTACCCCATTGAGCAGTTGATATACATAATTCATTTAATGTATTTATAGCATTGGTACATAAGTGAACATTATATTCATAATTAGCATAAGAAGCGATGATGGTAATTAATTCAGCGTCATTTTTATAAACAATTTTATCTAATAAAGCTTGTTCTAAGAAAGATATCACTGAGGGGTAGCAATGTCTTCTATATTGAATAAGATATTTAACAAATTTAAAACTAGATATGATTAATTTTTCTAATTCTTGAGCTTCTTTAATTTGATTTTTTAAATAAAATGACTTAATAGTTTCTTGTCCAGTTCCAATAACATTTAATAAAGGTGTTAAATGATAAAGGGTTCCATTTAATAAAAATGTATTAATGATAGAATTTTGAAGCATTTTAAAAGTAATATTTCCTTTAATTTCATTATTATTTTGAATACTATCGATTTTTGTTAAGAAACTATGTTTACTTGTAGCACTGTCTTTATTATCTGATTTGCTGGCATAGAATGGTGATTTTTCAAGTATAGTATTGAAAATATGAAGAATTTGAAGACCAATTTTAAATTTTTCCATATTATTAACATATCTCCATGTATCATAACATGGGAAAATATCACTTTGTAAATAGGAAATACTCCAATATAAAACTTCTAATTTAATATTATAGAGTTCTGAATCAGTGGTTTGAGTTTGTTGTTGAATTTCACTAATGGCTGTAGTTATTAAATCTAAAAAGGCTAATGTTATTGGATATTTACCATCTGTCATTTCTTTAGATTGAAGAAGTCGTTGAAGACCACCGTTAGTAGATTGACTTCTTATTTTATTCACACCATCAATAGCATTAAAACTGAAACGAGGTATAATTGTAGATTGATGCAAGAATGTCCAAATTTCATGAGAGTGATTAGGTAAAAATGCTTTTAAACAATAAACACATGATGTAATTAGATCTTCTGGTGGATTATCTAATGTTACAGAACGATTTAAAACTCTAATAATTTGACCAATGATTTCAGTTTTAAGAAGTGATTTAGTTCTTGTAAATTCTGAAAAGTGATATATTAATTCAGATCCTGCTTCTTTACATTCTGTTAAAATTGTCTTTAAAAGTTGAAGAATCAAAGTAACTGTGATAATTTTCGATTGTTCTAAATTTGTTTCATTATCATAGATAATTGGCATTTGGAGGAAATTTTCAATAATACAGAAGAAGAAATGCCATGCTGAATAATTATATTGCCATTGAATAATATATGGTGCTGAATTTGAAACCAATCTACCCATGGTTTCTCCTGGTATAACAAATTTCCAATTGTCATTACTATCGGGAATGACGACTTGATCTTTTTTTGTTACATAAGTTTGTCCATTGATAACATAATTATCTAATCTAGAATTATCAATAATATTTGTAAATGTTGGTACTTCACATAAATATTGGAAAACGGCCATTGACGCCTTTGGTCCTGATGCTAATGAATTTAATAAACGAATAAACAAATTAAATTGTGCTGGGAATCTTGCTCTTGTTATATCTAAAAATGATCTTCTTTCTTCATGATAATAATCTTCTGACCAAAATTGATTACATAATTCAACTTGTTTATCATAAAGTTCAATAGTACATTCTACAAATGTATCAAAATCAGAAATATTTTGAATTTCAAAACCAACCATGATAATAGTGAAAAATCCTTTTAAAACACTTTTATATCCAATTGAAATATCTTCGCTTTCAGCATAGCATGGTCCTTTTAATGAATGTAAAAGATATTGGAATACATCACACTGACGTGCACGAATAGCTTGAATAACAGCCACTTCTGGTCCATTTCTTGGTTTCAAAAAGTTTGCTAATTCTTCATATTCTCCTTCTAAGGAAGATTGTTGTTCATCCAAATATTGTGATATTCTTGAAAGGAATGCTGCCCATGCAATAAATATTGGTCCAACATTATTTTGATAATTAATTTCTTGTATGATATTGTGAAGTTCAATAATATGGTGGGGTGATGAAAATAAATGAGTTTCAACTGGTGGTGATGGTAAAATTATATCATCTAAAACAGTTTCTAAATGTAAAATTTCAATGAAAAGGATAATTGCTAAATGACTGACATAATTGGATAATTCTAATGATTTTTTATCAAATTTTGCTTGATTATTTTGTTTCAATCCAAATTTTGTTTCTATTAATATATTTGTAATTTTTATAACTTGTTTTGGTGAACACATCACTCTTGAATAATAAATTAAGAATAAAATTTTTAATAAACATTTTTGCTCAATTAAATTTTGTTTAACCCATAATGTTGATTTATTCCAATTTGATGCAAAAGAATCTGGTATAGAACTTAATGCAACTTTATGATATTGAGATAAAATATTATTTATAAATTTATCATCTTTTAATAATTGATCTACAACTTTTTTAGCCAATTCTTGATGAATATTTGATTCTGATTCATCTTCGATACTTTGAAATATAGCTATTATTAAATTTAATAAACTTGTTCTTTCTTGAAAATAATGACTAATAATATCATCTATTACTATATCAATTGAAATTTCTGAATTTTGAGTGTAACCTAATTCTTGATAATATTCATAACATTTTAATTCATCTAATTCTAAAATATCACTTGCTTTTAAAATAGCGGTTTGAACATTTTTATTTTTTGCAGTTTTTAATATTGTTTCTAATTTTCCTTTACTTTCTTTTGATTTAGGTTTAAAAGAATCTAATACGATTTTAAGGTCATCTAATATTCCTAAAATTATTGGTTCTATTTGTTTTTGGGTATGATTAAGTGATTCAAACAATTCAAAAATATTTTGATTTGTCCTATTTTGCCATTTAGTAATATATATATATATATATATATTTTTTTTTTGATAAAATAATTTATTAGAATAGAAATATTTAAAAAGAAAAATTAGTATTTGGGATACTTGTTTAGTTTATTATATAATAGTGATAGCTTATAATATATATATATATTGATAAGAAATTGTTTAAACATCAAACTAAAATTTAATATTTATAATTTGAATAATTCTCTAAATTTTTAATAATATTTAAATTTATTTGTTTACGCATTTATTTATTATATTACATATCATATGTAAATCATAATAAAATATATATTTTTTAATATATATTTAAATATTACCTTTTTTTGGAATCTGATTTTAACATTTTTATTACTGCTTTAATGTTAAATTTTATTTATTATATTTTATATATAGGGTAAAAGTGTAAAACAAAATAATATTAAAATATCTTTATATATATATATATTATTATTTTTTAATTTTAATAAAACATATTTATTAATTAAATAAAAAATTATTAAATGAAGAATATTATATATATATATAAAGATAATAAATTTTTAAATCAAAATTATCTTCTGATTCTATTTAAAAAAAAAATATATATAAATAATGATTAAAGATAACAAATGTAAATATTTATTAAATATTATTTAATAATAAAAATTTTTAATGTTTGTATTTTACACTTAATTGATATAGTAAAATTTTAAAAAATGATTGGTTATTGTACAATTCTTTTATTTGAATAATACATTTTTTTTTATAAAATATACATTATTAATATATTTTAAAATAATAATAATAATAATAATAATAATAATAATAATAATAATAATAATAATAATAATAATAATAATAAATAATAATAATAATATTTAAAACTAATTAATAGTTAAAAAAATTGAAGATATATATATATTCATAATTAAAATGGATATTTATATTTGTTTAATAAATTTATTTTCATAATATTAAATAAATTATTTAATATTTTTTTGTTAAAGTCATTTTATATTTTATTAAGGAAAAAAATGTGATGAAAAGCAATAGAAATGGATCAATATTAATCACCAACCACAGTGAATATTGTAAATGAGTGTTTAAAATATATCATAATAATACTGAATGAAAATTAAAAACTTTACTAGAATATACAGATAAAAATGAAATAATTAAATTTAAATGAAAAGAAATAAGGTGATAGTTATCCACTTTTAATTATTACTAATAAAAATAATATTTGAAATGATGAAAAAGTAATTAGAATATTGTAAAATACAGTTAAAGTTTATCAAAAAAAGTATAATGATGAAAAAAAATTTAACATTTTCTAATGTATGGGAAGTTATTAGAATCTGCTTTAATAAAAACAAAAATGATAGCAAAAGATAAATTAGATAAAATATAAAATCCAAAACTAGAAATATTCTTCTCAAATTATCAGATTATCAATAAATTTTTTTGCACTTGTCAATGATTTTGTGGTAATCTTTGATGTATTTTCTAGAATTGATTTTAATCTTTATATCAATGAATAAATGAAAAAAAAGAGAAGAATTAAAAAATAATGGTAAAAAAAGACAACAATACTCTAATTGTGAAAAGAAAAGAAAAGAAAAAGGAAAATAAGTAAAAGAAACTCAATATGGATAAAGGGAATATCGAAAAAATATATAAATATTCTTTTTAATTTTTAATTATCTTGATATTAAAACTACAAAAAAAAAAAAAAAAAAAAAAAAAAAAAAAAGCTAGTAATACTGATGCAATATTAGTACTATTAGCATAATATTAATTATAAGACTAATGAAAAAGAATACAACATGTATTAATTAATATATATTAAAGTAAAATTAAATCAATATTTTTATATAAAATAAAATATGATGAATTATAACATTTATTCTTAAAATATATAAATTATTAATTTATATATATATATATATATACTAATTAATTGAATATATTTATATATATTTATTTATATTTCAATAGTAATTTAAAATTATTATTTTAAATAAATTATAATAGTTAAATAATTCTTCTTCATATTGTATTTCCTTAGAGTCTACTCCTTTTCTTTTAGAAAAACCATTAACAATATCTTCTATATCTTGTAATACATCTAACCATTCTGATTTATGAGTTTGTGTTAAATTATTATTAATTAAAAAGCTTTGAATTAATAAAAATAATATATGTATTATTGTAAGATATCCTTTACAACTCGTATCTCTTGGTATAAAATTTAAACAATAACCTAATATTTTATTTTCATCCAATTTAAAGTGTAATGGGACACCTCTTCTTCCTTCATAATTACATTTATTTTGAAGTATTCTTTCAATAACACCTTGTTTTATTTTAATATCTGTTATAGTCTTGTAATAAATAAGTTATTAATATAAAGATAAAAAAAAATAGTAAATACAAATAATTAGTAAAGTTGAAACATAAATGTATTTTATTATATATATATATATATTATTGTTATTACTTCAATAAATGGTAATAACATTCTTTCTGTAATGTTTGAATATAAGATGTTAATAAGTTCTTCTTTATTTATTAAATAATTTTTTTCATCTTTTGATGATTTGGGTTTGGTATAACAATATAGTGAAATCTTTTATAAGAATAATAAATTAGTATGTATTTAAAATTAATTATTATTCTATAATAATTTTATTATTTAGATTATAGATGAATAAAGATAATAAAGATACTTTACCAAATAAATAAATAATTGGATATCAGATTGTATAAATGTAATTTGTTCATTCTTATAATATATTGTATAATCAAATAATTCACAAGTATTAATTATTAATTTACTTAGAGTTATTTTTTTAATGATACGATATAGCATTGTTTTTTTCATTAAATCTAATATATATAATTATAAAGTGTTTTAGTATTATTATTTAATATGATAAATAATGATGAATAAATATTAATATATTATATACTATTTTTTTTTTTATTAATTTACTTTGATTTTGCAAAATATCATTTTTTAATATCATAACGATTGTGTGAAAAAAAATCGTTATATTTTCTATCTAGTATATATTAAATAAATATTATTAATATCTTTTTTTTTTTTTTTTTTTAAAAATTATTTATAAAAATCTAATATGAATTATATATAATACATATTATTACTTTTTCAATTTTTCTTGTTTCTTTATACCGTATAATATTAAAAAAAACTCTATTAATCTATAAATATAATAATAATTAATTAATAATTATTTTATTTTATATTTTATTTAGTATAATATAACTACAATATTATTATTATTATTATTATTATTATTATTATTATACCTCTTCCATAACCTCATTAGGCTCATTATCTTTATTTAACTTTTCATATCCTTCTATCTTTTATTATTATTTTAATATACATATTAAGTTATTATTTGAATATATATATATATATTTTATTGAATATATATAACATATATATTCATTTATTATATATATATTTAGATTACATACATTTCCTAGTGAATTTTTCATTATATATATAATATTATCAAAATATAATGATTCATCTTCATCTGCTAAAAATTCAAAAGGTAATTCTCTATCAATATCTTGCTTTTTACTATTATCCTTTAATTTTTTATAATTAAATATATTTGGAATAGATGATATATGCTGAATTATATTACATGCTTCATTAACAACTTCATCTTCACTATCATTAAGACAAGTATTTAATAATAATTCAATGATTTCTCTTGAAATTTTAAATTTTGATATTATTTATAATATTTATTAATAAGTATTTAACATTATAAATAAAATTATACCATAATTAAATGTAATTATATTTAATTATAATATAAAATAAAATATTATAAAAAAAGTATATAAGTATATTTAATTATATAAAATATATTATAGAAAATATAAGTCTATATGAAATTTGTATAATATATATAAAATATAAAAAATAATTTTATTGTAATTTAACTAACTTATTTGGGTATGAATTTATAGAATTAAAGGCTTGGAGTAATGGAAATATTGATATGTCTAGTAGATTATATATTAATATTTATATATTTTAAAAATATATATTTAAAAAATATAATAAAGAAAAAGAAAATTTATTATACTTAAAATTATAATTTTAATTAATATAATTAAATTTTTTATTACAATGATTCTCTTCAATAAAATTTTCTATAAGGTTTTCTTGTTGAAAAGTATATGGCTTTCCTTTTTGTACAGTTTCATCAGAAATAGATTCAAAATTATTATATATTTCATATAATGCATTATTTTCAATAATTGTTGTATCTGCGTCTGTTGAACGAAGACTTTTTCTCATTTTACATTTATTATTATTATTATTATATTATTATTATTATTCTACTATTATATTATTTATAATTTTTATTTGATTATTAAAACAATAAAAAATATTTTAAATATTACTGACTTTTTATTAATTTAATAAGATTGAAATGCTTTGAAGAAATGATTTATATATATAATATTTTAATATTTGATGCTTAAATAAGTTGTTCAACAAAAATATTATTAAAAAATTATTGTACTATATATAAGGTATTGATTGATTACGTAATATAAAATATTAATTTAAATATAATATTATATATTTATATTATATTTTCAAATTAATACCTTAAACTTTATTATATAATATTTACACTATATATCAATTAATATGCATCAAAAAAAAAAAAAAAAAAAAAAAAAAAAAAAGGAAAAAAAGAAGATATAAATCAAGACAAAACAATATATAAATATATATTTATATATATTTTATATTTTATGTGAATTATGCTATTTTTTTTATATTTTTAATTTTTATTATTAAGTTTTTATATGATTTAATATAAATATTATAGATATTACTATTATAAAATATGAATACTTATACGTTTTTTCAAGTATTTATTTTTTAAAATAAGATTTATAATATATAAGAAAAAGAAAAGAAAAAGAAAAACTACATTGTTATATAACCAGTTATAAAGAGTATATTCTTTAATAGTATAAGTTTTTTTAAAAAAAATAAAATCATAAAAAAAATTTTTTTGAATATACAGTAAAAAATATTTTTTAAGTTTTATTCTTGATCATCAGGATGAGCAAATCTTAAAAAGTCAACTAAAATGATATATATATATATATATATAAATATTTATATTAATATAGTAATATTTTGATAACTTATATTATATCGAAAACAAAGAATCAATAGTATTATTACTATTATTACTATTGTATTTATATTGTTAATAATAAAATTATTGATAATAATAATTTTACCTTGAATATCAACTGACTTCTTTTTATGAAATTTATACATTGCTGGTATATCATACTGATGAAAAAAAATTAAATAAAATAAAATAAAATAAAATAAAAAAAAATACATTAAAATATATTATTAATTAAATATATAATTAAAAAATAAAAATGTATTAATAATAAAAATTACTCTTAATTCGGCAACAACTTCACATGATACACCCCATTCTTTTGCTTTTTTAAAGATATGCTATAAAGAAAAAAAAAATTTTTTTTTTTTAGCTATTATTAATATAATAGTATATATATATTTTATTTATAATGATAAATTTTATTCTTATTATATTTATTATTTTATATTTTCTATTATTATTAATATTTACTTCTCTTGTTGAGGTTTTATGAAGACTATATACAGCTCTTGTAGATATCTTTTTATCATAAAATTTGTTAATATTAAATTAAATATGTGTTAATATTATCAATAATTATATGTACAATATATTTTTATTCTTATATATATGATATTTTGATATTTTCTTTTTCTTACTTACATCAATTGCTTTTTTTAAAAATACCATATCAATTCCTTTATGAGTTTTTGTTCCAAAAGGTGGATTCTTATTAGAGAAAAAAAATAATATTTTAATTATAATAATATTTTAATTAATAATTTTTATTTTAATACAAAATTATAATATTAATATATTTATATATATATTACCATAAAAACGGTATCAACTTTATCTCTTAGAGATAATGTTTCAACATCTACTTTTATTAAATCCATATTTTCAATTTCAAAGCCTTCCATATTTTCACGACACTTTATATTGATTAATTAAAAATTTTTTGTTTGAAAAAGTTAATTGAATGAAAAGTATAATTAATTGGAAAATATATTAATAAAATTTAAAAATAATATAAGCATTATAAGTACAATTGCTAAAGCATCATCATCAATATCAAAAGCAAAATTATATAGAGCACCTAATTGATTGGCTATTATAATTAAAAAAAAAGTAATTAAAAAATTTTTAATTTTTTAGCAAATTCATTCAAATACTTTAATTTTATAAATGTTTTTTCTTTTTTTTTTCAAATACTTTAATTTTATAAATGTTTTTTCTTTTTTTTTTTTTTTTTATCATTTTTAGAATTACTTACCTCCTATACTTAAAACACCACTTTATTAAAATATAAGTAATGATATGAGAATAAAAAAAAATATATATATATTAAAAATTAAGAAATGTAATTTAACAAAAAATAATTATGTTTTTTCAATTCTACAATACAAATTTCAAAATTCGAATTTCAGAATTTAAAAATTTAAATTTCCAATTTTAATTACCATCCACAACCTAAATCAGCAACAATTTTATCTTCAATATCATCATACATACTTTGTGCTGTATAAAGCATTCTTGAAGCTTTTATTATATTTAATATAAATTGTTATTTTTTCAATTTAATGATTTAATGTATTGAATATATTTAATTAAATATTATTAAAGAATTATTGTAATATAATAAATAATAATATAATTATATTTATTATAGAAATTTAAGTTTAATTGGATAAAATAAATAATAGAAATTCATGGAAAAAAAATATACCTATATGTGCTGACGTTGGATATTGTTCAAATTGAATTTCTAATAAAAACAATAAGAATATATAATTGATATTGATATAAAAAATAATTTTTTATTTTTAAATATTTAATCAAATATTTCATATATCATTGTTATTTGTTATATAGGTTTTAAAATAACATAATTACTTGGTTTTTCGAAAACGTCAACATCTTGTAATAAACCTTTATTGATAATTAAAATAAAATAAAGTTAATAATGAGATATATATTTTTTGTTGTTAACTTTTTTTTATAAAAAAAAATTAGTTAATTTTATTATTATAAAAAATATCAAATATATATATATATAAATAATTATTTATTGAGTAGAAATTTTAATAACAATATGAGGAGAAAAAAAAAATAAATTACTTTCTAATTGCTTTAATTTTATCATTTTCTTTAAATAATATATTTATATTTTTATTAATATTTTATTAATATTTATATAAATAAGAAAAATAATAATTATACAAAATTTCTTTTGATAGAAACATATATTTTTTATTATACGTTAAATTCGATTGGCTAAAAATTATAAATGTAAATGTAAAGAAAATAAAATCAAAAATCAACTTTTTAATTATAAATATAATTCTTATATATATATATATATATATATATATTTTTTTTTTTTTATAGTTTTTCTTTTCATCAATGTTTTTATATACTATATTACGTTTATATATTATAATAAAAAAAAAAAAAAGAATTTTTTCTAATAAGTAATTACATGAATAATAATTATAATAAAATAAATATATAAATAAATATATATAAATAATTAATTAATAAAAATAACAATAAAGTTAACTTTTATTTTATATGGAATACTCTATTTAACAATGAATATGTTACACTATTATTTAAACTTTCTTTTTTTTTTTTTTTTCTTTCAGTTGTAAAAATCTATTATAATTTTTATATAATTATTTAATTAATTAATGATAATAAATTAATTTTTTTTTTTTTTTTTTTTTTTTTTTTTATATATATATATATAAAAATTCCTTTACTATAGGTAAAGACATCTTAAAGATTTTTCTTTTTTTTTTTTATTATTACTAAATAATTTATATGTATAATAATTTCGAAAGAAATTCTTTATACATAATTAAATTGAAATATATGTAAATAAAATTATATTTTTTTTTAATAATTAATTAAATCTATGATATTTAAAGTTTTATTATATATTTAAACTTTATTAATCATACTGTATAATATTGAAAAAAAAAAAAAAAAAAAAATATATATATATATATATATATATATATATATATACAATATTAAATTATTTATTTCCTTTTTTTTTTTTTTTTTAACAAAAAAAAAAAAAAAATTAAGTGATTATTTATATCATTAATGTACAAAATAGCAGTGTAAAATATGCTGTATTTAAATGTAAAGATGAACAAATTCTAAAAAATAAGTTGAAAATAGAGATTTCCTAGATGAAATTAAGCAGTATATAATATTTAAATCATTATTTTTAAAAATATTAATGAATATGTTTAACTGAATTTGAATGAATGTACAATATCGAGATTAAGTTATGAATCTTTGAAGAAATCTTTTTTTTTTTTTTAAAAAAAAAAACTCATATATAGATTATTTTTCAGGATATTTTAAAAGTAGAAATGATTTTATTAAAATACTTCATAAATTTAAAAGAATTAATTTCAAATTTCCAATATTTATAAGCTAATATTAATGAAAATTATCAATAATATTAATAAACTTAAAAAAAAAAAAAAAAAAAACATTAAATTAAGAATATACTGTTCCTACATCAGATTGATAGAATAATGAAATTAATAAAAAATAATTAATTATTAATATTTTGGTTAAATCAAGAATAACCTGAAAAAAAAAAAATTAGATTTTTAATCATATTCTTCAAGTATAAAAAAAAACCAAGAAAGACAAAAACCAAAAATCAGTGAAAATATTAAATAAAATGATTATATTTTATAATTATGACATATATCATTTATAATGAACATAAAAAAATGAGTATATAATATTGTATAAAATTGTATATATATACATAACATAAAAAATATATAAATATATTAAAATCTATGTATAAAGAAGTTCTTTTTTTTTTTTTTAATTAATTTTTTTTTATTTTTATTTATTATATTATTATATTATTATAATATATATTTGTATATTTATAATATTTATAGTTTGATATTATTATTATTTTAATATATTATTTTATTTTTTGTTTTATTATTTTTATTTTTAATTGTTGTTTATTTCTATTTTTATTTTTATTTTTTTTTTGTTAATTATTGTTTATTGTTAATTATTGCTATTATTTGCTATTATCACTTTTTTATTATTATGACTAATATTTTTAAGTATTATATATATATATATATATATTTATTTATTAAAAAATATTATTTTCATTTTTACTTTTTTTTTTTTTTTTTTAATTTTTCTTTTTTTATATATATACTAATTTTTCTATTGTATTTTTAAATGTTATTATTATTATTACTATTATTTATTTATTTATTTATTAAAAAAACTTTAAAAAAAAAAATAATTTAATAAAAAGAAATAAACTATATATTATATATTATCTATATACTTTTTATTATACTAAATTTTTTTTTTATTTGATTTATTTATGTTTTTTTTTTTTTTTTTTTTTTTTTTTTTTTTTCTTTTTTATTTATAATTTTTTATTTTATTTTATCTTTTGTATTATTATCATTATAAAAATTATAAAAATTATAAATATTATAAATATTATAAAAATATATATATATAATTTTTTTTTCCTTTTTTTTTTTTTTTTTTTAATTAAATAAAAAAAAAATTATTAAAACGTATATTAAAGAATAAAAAAAAAAAATAATATTAAAATGTAAATTGATAAAGTTATATATTAAAAAAAAATTTTTTTTAATTATTTTTTCTTTTTTCTTTCTTTTCAGAGTATTATTGATATTAGATATGTATATAAATATTTCTTTTTTTTATTTATATTTTCTATTTATATTTATTTTTCCTTGTCTTTTCTAATGTTAATATCATTCAATTGAATTGGTGCACCACGACCATATTCTTGAGATGAAGCTGAACTGGTATATGCTGGTCTAATTAATGATGGTTTGTTTACAAAATCTTCACCATTACTTATAATTTGTTGAGTAATACCAACAATTAAAAGTAACCAGAATACAATTTCTATAATAGCAGAGCTAGTTAATTCTATATAAATGAAAAAAAAAAATTTTTTTTTTTAGAAAAATGATAATGATATGAATATTTAATAGATTAATTATTTAGTTAATTGATGAATGAAATCTATGAATAAAATAAAATTATATCTATTTATTTAAAAATAATATATAAGGGAAGATAATTTATATATATTAAATATTTCTATTATTTTTATATACCTCTTCTAAAGATTGATAATAATAACATAATAGTTGAACCAATAAAGGCGAATGGAAGCTTATTAATTATTTAGATAAATAATAATATATATATATTTAAATTAGTATTTTATATAATTATTTATATTACAAATTGTATATATATATATGAATTTAATTATTATTATTATTATTATTATTATTATTAAATACTGAAAATTAATATTTACAACTTTAGCTCTTGGTGATTTAGTTGAAACAAATGGTGATGGACCATCACGGTTAACAACATAATTACCAAGGAAGAAATCGAAACCATCCTATATTATTATATTATTATATTTATATTATATTAAATCAATTATTATTTATATAAAGTCAATATATATTTTATTCGAAAATAAAAAAAATACTATTTTTTTTTTATTATAAATATATTATTATTTAATATATATATTTTATCCTTACTTGACGAATTCCATCCTTGAAATTATTCTTAACATATCTAACAATAGAATTTTGTAAATCATTCATGGCACCCATCTTAGTTCTCTTACCAGTACGAGTAAAGTCAGTCTTTAAAGCATTAGTACCAGAGTATTGAATACTCATAGCATTTGCATTGTCAGCCCAAACTATTTTTTTTTATAAAAGTTATAAATATATAAATGTATAAGTTATTATTATTATTATTATTATTATTATTATTATTATTATTATTATTATTATTATTATTATTATTATTATTATTATTATTATTATTATATAATTATTTAATTAAGGATGCATTATATATATTGTATATTATTTTATATATTATATTTTTATATATATTTTTTATTTTTAATTTTTAATTTTTAATTTTTTCAATATATTATTTTATATTTTTATATGCTTTCGTTTATTTATTTTTAAAAATATATTTACCATTATTAAACATATTAATAAATTCTTGAGCATCTTCAACCTTTTGTTGTGGACCTAAAACACCTGATTCACGAAGTTGATAATTTAAGGCACGACGAGCTAAGACACTTTGAACAACATTTGTACGGTCAAGACAATCCATACAATTTGTTCTACAAACTGAAGATTGTTCTTGAACAACTTGACCATTTCCATTAACATGGTAATAACTATAATATATAATATATAATATATAATTTATAATATATAATATACAATTAATATTCATAATAAATTTTTTTAAATATATATATATATATATAAATCATTAATATTAATAATTATTTTATTTTGTTGATTTTATTTATTTATTTATTTATTAATTTATTAATTTTTATCTACTTTTTTATTTATTTATTTATTTATTTATTTATTTACTTATTATAAATATTTTATATAATATTACTAACCCTTGTTTGACTAAATTATCTTCAATTTGATCCATAAGAAGTGAAAGTCTGTGCCACTTCATTTTACCACATTCTTTATGGAAATCAAAGTGAACGTAACTAAATAAAATTAAAAAATTAAAAAAAAAAAAAAAAAGATACATAAAAAAAATAACAAAAAAAAAAAAAAAAAAACATTAAATATATATTTAAATTAAAAAAAGAAATATATAAATTTTAATATTTAATTTCATATAATATAATATAATACATAAATTATTAATTATTTATATATATATATTAATAATAATTACGTGATACGATCATCATGTAAATCTTCAAGTTGTTTAGCAAATTCGTTACCAATATGTAATTCATAACCATGCTTATTAATTAAATTGATAACAATTTGACCACCATATCTTTCACGTTGTTCTTTGAAATGCTTTCTGAATGATTCTCTCTGATAAAATTAAAATTATATATTAAATAAATATTAAATATATAAAAAAAAAATGAAATAATAATTAATTTATTGTTATATATATTATATTTAATAATAATTAATAATGTAATAATATATTATAATAAATAAATATATAATATTATATATATATAAATGCTATTTTATTATTATTATTTTTTAATTTTATTAATTATATATATATATATATTTTCTCTTACAGTTAAAATATTTGGTTCAACGAATAATCTTGGGTAATATTTAATATTGATAACTTGTTGCCAGTATAATGGTATAGAACCTCTAGTTTGAACATATGAATAATATTCTCTATTTGATTCTAAATATACATATTGTTCAGTTTCAACGTAATTAGCTACATTACCTTCATCATCAATACCTCTTCTATTATATCTGGTACCTAATATAATAATAATAATTAAAAAATATATATATTTATATTTAAAATATTTATTATTTATTATATATATATATTTATTATTTTTAATTTTGGATAAAAATATAAATAATATAATTATTTTTAAACTTACCAACTCTAAATCTACTACGACGAGATATAATAGCGAAGACAAATGGTTGATTATTAATAGCAGTTGGACGAATAGCACAAACTTCAAAAGAAAAAAAAAAATATTTTTTTTAAAAAAAGTTGATGAATAATTAATATATATATATAATTAGAGATAAAGATAAAGAAAAAAAAAAGTTTAAATAAGTCAAAAAATAAATAATACAATATATTTATATATAATAAAAATAATAATAATAATAATAATAATAATAATAATATACTATATTTTTTATGTATTTATTTACTTACATCCACAAATAACTGGAAGAATGAAATCATCAAACTTTTATTAAATATATAAAATAAATAATAAACAATAAATAATAAATAAATATTAAAACAAATGTTTTTTTTTTTTCTTTTTTTTTTTTTTTTTTTTTTTTTTTTTTGTTCTTTTCTTTAATTAAATATTTATATGTTATATAATTATTAATATTATTATTATTATTAAAAATTTTTTTTATTCATACACCAGCATTTGGGTTTTGGGAAGCTAAATCAATGATAGATTTTTGCATATAATAGTTCCAATAGAAACGACCATCAGCCTTTATTTTTTTATTAGTTATTAATTATTATTTATATTATTATTATTGTTGTTGTTGTTGTTGTTGTTATTATTATTTTGTAGTATTTTTAATTATCATAATTAATATTTTCAATATTTAAAAATTATAAATATTTTTAAATATAATTAATAATATATATATAATTTTAATATCATATGTTTGTATAATTTTAATATCATATGTTATACAAAAAAAAAAAAAAAAAAAGCAATTAATTATATTATTATTTTTACGTGAATATTAATATTTTATAATAATAATAATGAAAAAAATAGAAAAAAAAAAAAAAAAAAAAAAAAAAAAAAAAAAAAAAAAAAAAGAAATGGAGTTTTAACTTACAGTACTCCAAGTTGGTTTAGTAACATCAAATTTATTTTGAGCATTGTGAGTAATATCACGTTGATATGAGAAATAGAAATTACATTGTTTGAAAACATCAGTAATCATAGATAAATAAATTTGGTCATCATTTTTCTATTTATATATGAATAATAAAATTTTTATATATATTTATTTATATATCATGTTGTTATTATTTATTGTGTTATTATTATTATATTGTTTTATTTTTTTTATTCATATTATTGTTTTATTGTTTTGTTATTATTATTATTTTTAAAATGAGATAATATATTTATAAATAAATAAATAAATATATAAATAATAAATGTATTATTTTATTAATATTTATTATATTATTTATTTTATTTTTTATAAAAAAAAAAAAACAAGAAATAAAAATATAAATATAAATAAAAATAAAAATGATAATAAATGATAAAAAAAAAAAAAAATTTACTTGAGATGCAGTTAAACGAGAATCATTTTTAGTACATGGGTAAATACCAACTTTTTTAACTTTGAAAAGTTCACAACCATAAATATCACCAATTTTTTCTTTTTCAGTTATAACAATTAAAACAGCACCTTTTTAAATAAAAAATTTATGTTTTAATGTTATATATATATATATTTATGTGTGTATAAATAAATAAATAAAAAGAAATTTTAAAATTTTTTTAATAATTTAATTCATATATATTGGAATAATATAAGTTTAATCCATTTAATTATAAAATGATAATTTTAATAATTATAATAGTAATAATAACAATAGTAATAACAGTAATAATAATAATAATAAAAATAAAGTTTTTTTTTTTTAAATACCTGAATTAATTTGAATGGTACCAAAAATACCATAAATTGGGATAACTTTTTCGGAATTAATACCAAGTGTGTATTCGCCTTTTTAAAATTTATAAAATTAAATATAAAATGTATATATTTATATACAACAAATAAATAAATATTTATTTATTTATTATTTATATATAATATTTATTAATATTATCATCCATTTAATATGTTATCATTTATATATTATTTTTATTGATTGATATTTATATTCATATTTTATATATTTAAATTAGCTTGATATTATACCTAAAGAAACATTTCCAGTACTTTTTTCAATAATTAAATTGTTCTTTACTTTTTCATTGGTTTGTGGTTCAATGATAAAGCTTCCATTAGTAATATGACTATAATATAATATTTTATATATTTAAATAATCATAATTAATGTTTAATAAAAAAAAAAAGATTTTTAAATTTATATCAAAAATAATAAATATATTCTTTCATTTTAAGATGAAAATTATGTATATATATATTTATATTTATTAAATATAAAAATATAAATTGATATTATTATTAATGATAAACATATTTATATATTTTTTTATTTTTTTTTTTACGTACAGATTTAAATTTTGGTGAATCATTTTTGTTTATTTATATATATATCTTATTAATAATAACTCTATAATATTCCTTTTAGTTATTATTATTGTTGTTATTTATTCTTTAATTAAAAGAATAATATAATATTAATAGGATAAATTTTTTTTAAAAAAAATGTTTGTTTTTTTTTATTAAATTTCTTTTCTTTTCTTTTCTTTTTTTTTTATTTATATAACTATTTTGTATATCTTATTTGATGATTATTATTTGATTAAGGGAAAAAAATAAATAATTTAAATAGAAAATAAATAAATAAATGAATGAATAAATAATAGATAAATGAATAAATTTTTTATTTATATATTTATATTTATATTTATATATTTATTATATATATATATTTATTTATTTTAATTAAATAAAAATTTAATTATATATAATTTTGGAATATAATAATAAATCATAATAATAAATAAGAATAATAATAAAGAATAATAATAATAAATAATAATAAAAATTTAATTATTATTAATAAATATTGATTATATTAAATATTGATTATATATTATAATATATTTTGATATATGAAGGAAAAAGTAGATCTAATTTCTAAATAAATATAAATTATTTTCTATAGAATAATAATACATTTTAATTTTTTTTTTTTAAGCACAATTTGTATATCGTCTCTTAATTGAGTTTAAATATTAATATACATGAATCATAAAAAAGAAGCACATAATAAAAAAAAATGATACTAAAAAAATAAAAAATCTGTTAAATATTATAGATAATAATGAATAATACTGAAGAGTATAAAGATAATAATGAATAATACTGAAGAGTAGAAAGTAATATAGTAATACATTAAAAAACAATAAATTCATATTAACTACATATAGAATTAAAGTAAAATTGATCTATCCTATTCCACTTAAGTCGGTAATAGGATCGGCATTGGCTCTACTAGGCTGTTCTACTTTGTTATCAGCATTGATGTTCCTGGAGAAGTTAGTTTTGAATTTATTAAACAATATATGTTGTCTTTTGCAAACAATAGGTATAATATCATTCTATAGAGCCACAGATCGCAACAAGAATGGGGATTTTGAATATGTACTAGATGTACTCAGTCTGACACTTAAAAGCAAACATTTCCATTCCTTTTTATATTGACAATTGTTAGTTATTTCATTGAAACCAGGTTCTCTTCCACCAATTGAAAAAAAAAATATAAATTCGGTACCTGTTAACAATTTTTCTATTCCCTAAAATATCGATATTACACATATGTATTGTTTCCATTATTAGAACTACTTTTATAACTCTTAACATTATTATTAATTCTATTATCTACACTATAGAGTTATCATCGATCACATGTAAACTATTATAAATATTACTAAAAAATAAAAAAAAGTTTCTATCTAAATCGAAGAAATGGTTAATACAAAAAAGTTTAAAAAAGAAACCCTTTTTTTTTTGTTATTATTTTTTTTTTATTTTATTTATTATTATGCTTTATATATTTAAAAAAAAAAAATTTTTTTTTATAAAACAGTATTATTATTGTTCTTTTTTTTTTTTTTTTTTTTTTTTTTTTTTTTTAAACTTTAGTTTTTTATCATTTGATTTTTTTTTTTATTATACATGAAATTATTTTCTAATTATATTTCATTGATTTTTCCATTTTTTTTTTATATTTATATTTTGTTTTACTTAAAGTAAATTAATACATTTTTATATTATTATTATTTTACTATTTTTTTTTATTATTGTATTTTTATTTTTATTTTAATAAAATGATTATGCGCTATGTAGATAATTATTTAAATCGTTGTTTATATATGATATTTTTCTTTTATATATATATATAATATATATATAAAAAGATAAATATATAATAAACACTCTAATAACTTCTACCCCATAAAGTCCATTTAGTAGCTGGTTTACCACAGTGGAAACACTTTAAGCCTTCAGATTCTTGAATATCTGGTTCACTGAATGGCATACATAAAGTCTTAGCACCCATAGATGGAGCCTTTTCATCTTCTGGTTGATCGGCAAGAGCACTTTTTTATATAATAAATATAAATAAATAATTAAATGAATAAATATATACATAAAATATTTTAAAAAAAATAAAAATAAAATATTAATAAATACATTATGATATACAAATAAAAAAAAATATTAATATATTATAAATATTTTATATATTTATAAAAAGAAAATATTAAACTATTTTAATTCTTTCTTTCTTTCTTTCTTTTTTTTTTTTTTTTTTTTTTCTCTTTTCTTTTTTTTTTTTATCCTTTTTTTTATTATATGTTATAACTTACATTGAAGCACTTTGTTCTTTAACTTCTTCTTCACATTTGGTTTCTTGACACCATGGAGTAAGAATGATACATTTCTTGTCAAGGTTTGGAACAAAGTCTTCCCACTTAGTAACTCTCTTTAATTGAGAGTCACGTTGTTCCTTGGCAATTCTTAACATATCAACTTGAATTTCATCAAGTTGAGTCTTAATAGTTTCACAAATGTTGTCAAGAGAAATTTGTTTCTTTTCACCATTGTAACGAAGAACACAACGAGCTTCGTTGCTAGAGAGATCTCTTGGACCAACTTCAAGACGAATTGGAACACCCTTTATTAAATTAAATTATATATATGATATAATATTATTGATATATATAATATATAAAATATATATAAGTTTTAATGAATATATATAAATATGATTTATTCAATAAAAATAAAAATTATAATTAATATTTATATTTTCATTTTTTTTAAATATATATATATATATAATCATATTATTATTTTTAATTTTTATTTTTATTTCTTATTTTTTATTTTTTTATTTTTTATTTTCTATTTTTTTTTTTTTTTTTTTAAATTTTATTATAAAAGAATATATTTTTAAAATTATTTTTTTTTTACCTTCATTTCCCAGTGGTTGTACTTCCAACCAGAAGTGTAAACATCACGACAATCAGATTCAGCTCTAATACCACCAGCCTTTAAAGTATTAACAAGTTCTTCAACCTTAGCGTAAACCTTTTGACGATCTTCATCAGAAGTTTTAGCGTTAATACCACATGGAATAATAATAACTTGCTTACTAGCAACTCTTGGTGGTAAAACTAAACCCTTGTTATCACCGTGGACCATAACCATAACACCAATGGTTCTGGTGGTAATACCCCAAGAGTTTTGGTAAACTAATTGTTTTTCCTTGTTTTCATTTTCACATTCAATACCAAACATTCTAGCAAAATTTTGACCTAAGTGGTGAGAAGTGGCACCTTGAATACCACGTCCAACAGCTGGAATGAAACCTTCACAGGTAGTAGTGTAATCACCACCAGCGAACTTTTCCTTTTCGGATTTCTTACCTAAAATAACTGGAACAGCTAATAATTCTTCATAAACACGACGGTATAATTCAAGAATAGCAAGAACTTCAGCATCAGCATCCTTCTTGTTAGCGAAAGCAGTGTGACCTTCTTGCCAAAGGAATTCACGAGTACGAAGGAATGGTTCTATTATATTTAATTAAATATATATATAATATATAATAATAATAATAATAATAATAATAATAATAATTTAATTAAAAAAAAAAAAGAATAAGTTAATATAATATATAATTAATGTAAAATAATAATAGTAGGGAATTATATTTAATAATAATAATAATAATAATAATAATAATTTATAGTTATATAATAATAATTTTCCACAGTGGAAAAAAAATTTTTTTTTACTAATTTGCCCATTTTTATTTTATATTATTATATTTTTAATTATATTACTATAAATCTGCTAATTTTATTGTATAGTACTTACTATTATTACTAAAAAAAATTATTATTATTATTTTACTATTTTACTATTATACTATTATAAAATAATACATACGTGGATTTTTGAATTCCCAACGAACAACATTACACCATTGATTTAAACGAAGTGGTAAATCTCTGTGACTTCTAATCCAGTTAGCGTAAGCTGGGTACATAACAGTTTCAGAAGTTGGACGAATAGCAATTGGTTCAGCAAGATCATTAGTACCACTATTTATAAATAGTAATAATAATAGTGTAATTGTGAATATATATAAATTATTTTTTTTTAAATATTATGAAAATAAAATATAATATATTTAAGTATATTTATATATATATTGTATTATTAAAATATTTAATATAATATTTATCAAGTTCTATTTAAAAAAATTTTTTTATATAATTTTTTTTTAAATATTATTTCTTATTATTATATATAAATTTATACATACGCCTTAGTAACCCAAGCGACTTCTGGAGCGAAACCTTCAACGTGATCCTTTTCTCTTTCTAAGACCTTCTTGGTAACGAACATTGGGAAATAAGTATCTTCAACACCAAGTTTTTCGAATTCTTCAGAAAGGAAGTCTTTGTAAAATTATTTATATTAATTATATATATTTATGATTATTATTATTAATAGTATTTTTTTTTAATATTTGATTTTAAAGGTTTTTATTTTTTTTTTAAAATTATTATTATTATTATTATTATTAATATTATTATTACTTTGAATTTCTTTCCAGATTCTGTAAGCCCATGGACGAATAATATAACAACCACTAACATCGTAGTAATCTAACATTTCAGAACGAGTTAAAACCTTTATTTATTTAAATTTATATTTATTGTAATATAATTGAAATATATATATATACAAAAAAAAAAATTATTAATACAAATAATAAAATAATTTACACATTATTAATTGATTTTTATTTTTATTTTTTTCCATTTATTTTAATTTTTTTTTATTAAATATTTTTTTTATCGACAAAAATATTATACAAAAATAATATAATTATAAAACATACTTGACGGTACCAATTTGGGAAATCTTCTTCCTTTTTGGATTCGACTCCCATCTTGTTTTCCTTCTTGTTGTCTATTATTTATTATGATAAATACATAAAACAAAGAATATATAAGATTAATATATTTATTATTAATGTAAAATAAATAAAAAAAAGTATATAATATTATATAGTATAATTAATTATCTCGATGATTCAATAAATAATTCTTTATTATAATAAATTTTTATTTTATATATATTGAATTTTATAATTTTAATTTAATAAAAATCAATATTTTAATTATTATTTTTTTATAGTAATGTTTTTATTTTTATTTTATTTTCTTCTTTAGATTATAATTATAAAAAACACTTACTCTTTGGTGGCATTTTTTGTTAATTATTCAATAAAAAAAAAATAATAATAATACTATTTTATATGAAATAATGTATTAAAACTTCTGTGAAGAAAAGAAAAAAAAAATTTTTTTTTTTTAATTTTATTTATATTCTATTTAAATTATAATAAATTTAAAATTTAATTATCATCATATAAATAAATAAATAATAATAAAATACAATTTTTTTTTTTTTTTTCTTTTTATTTTTTTTTACATTTTTTTTATATACATTTTAATTATTTAAAATCAAATAGTTTTTAAGTAAATAAAAATGTTTGTACAATTTTTTAAAATTATTAAATAATAAAATAATTAATTATATAAAATAAATATAAATATAAATAGAAATATAAATATATTTAATAATAATATTTTAACATAACCAAATATAATATAATAATAATAATAATATTATTATTATATATATTTTTATTTTATTTATATTATTATGTTATTATTGATAGAAATAAAATAATATTTTTATGGATAATTTACATAAATGATTAATACATTTTTTTTTAACTTTTCAATGTAACATTTTTATCAAATCATAATGATGAATCAATTAAATATTTAAATATGATTGGATAAAAAATGTAAAATTTATTAATACATTTTAATTTTTTTTTTTTGTTTTTTTTTTGGTATTATTTTTTAATAAAAATAATCTTTGGGTAATAATTAAAAATATTACCACAAAAACCACCGCCATTTTTTTATTTTTATTTTATAAAATAAAAAAAAGATGATTGAGGTTGAGTGGTAAAAAGTAAAAATTTTATATACATATATAAATATATATATATATTTTGACCTTTCTACTATATATATTTTGACCTTTCTACTATTATTTTTTATATAATAAATAATAAATAAGTAAATAAATAAATAAGTAAATAATAAAAAAATATTTAATTATTTATTATTTTATCATATAAATGTAAAAAAAAAATAAAAAGCATCCTGTCTGTGTTCAAATCTCAATATTTTTTAAAATTAATTAATAATACAATGGAAAAAATAAATAAATAAATAAATAAATAAATAAATAAATAAATACAAAATAAATAAATAAATAAATAAATAAATATATATATATATATAAATAAATAAATAAATAAATATATATATATATAAATAAATAAATAAAAGAATTAAATTTGAAATAAAATTACTATTATTTTTATATTTTTCTTTCTTTTTTCTTTTATTTTTTATATTAAATATTAAAAGAGTATTATTAAAATAATAAAAAAATAAAATAAAATAAAAAAATAATAAAACAACAATAAATAAATGGTAATAAATAAAATTCATTATCATTATTATTATTTATAATTATTTATTATTATTATTTTGTTTTATTTTAATATTTTAATATTTTAATATTATTTTCTTTTTTAATTATATAAAATATTAAAAAAAAGTTGTTCTTTTTATATATATATATATAAGGAATATATAATATTTATTTTATTTTTTATTTTTCACTTCTGCTTCTATAAAAGAAAATCTGGGTCTTTATTAATTAATGTTTGAAAGATTAACTAAATAAAATAAAAAAAAAAATAAAAAATAAAAAATTTACATGTCATAAAATGAAAAGTTAAAAATATATGACAAGTAAAGTTGTATAACATTAATATTAAAAATAGAATATTTTTATTATTTTTTTGCTCTGTATCAAACAAAATATTATTTATCTTCAATTCAAATATTTAAAGTAGGATACTTTATAATAAATTATAAATATTTTTTTTTATTTATAATTAAAGTATATATATATATATATATTAAAAAATATTCATATTCTCAGCATAATATTAATTCATATGAATATTTATGATGTGTTAAATTTTAGTTTATAAATATAATTTTTTTTTACACATGAAAGTTTTTATACAATTAAAATTTTTAAAATTTTCAAGTTTTTAAAATATTATATAAATAAATGTATTATGTATTGGTGTAGTTTACACTATATCCATCATATATTATTATATCATCAATAATTAGTAGTAACAAATTCAATTAAATAATTTAAAATAAAAAATACATGAATATTGAATTCCAAGAAATTAGTATTATTACTGTTATTGCTCAAAATTATTATTTGTTATACCCCAACAATCATTTCTATCAATTTAAACAACTCTACAACTGCATATACAACATTTATAACCTTAACTTTGTATTTTGACTAGAATATGATGTTGCACACACTTTTCTTAAAGTAGTAATTACTATTTTTCTGTTTTTGTTTTTGTTGTTGTTAGAGGTATTTTTTTTTTTTTTGTTATAATGTTGTTGTTGATGTTCCTTGCGTTTTTATCATTAGATTGTTTAATATTTAAGGTATTTATCAGAAATATCTATCTTTTCATATTCAATATTAGAATTTTTGGCTAAAATGGCTCTGTAATATTCAATTTATTGTATTACACAGCCAGATACTTTTGAAGCTTTTTCTAAATCTTCTAATCCACCCAAAAATGTATAAGTTTTTTCCGAACTAATGATTAAATTAGATTTATCAAGTCCAATATTTTGACCAGCATTACATTTTACAGTTATTTCTATGAATGAATTATCTGCTTCTTCTAAATCAGTACTATAATATTCACTATTCATATTATTATTATTACTTGGTATAATCATGTTTGAAAGGTTTGAATTGCTTTCATCATTCATTACAATATTATTATTACTTGGTATAATCATGTTTGAAAGTTTTGAATTGCTTTCATCATTCATTACAATATTATTATTACTTGGTATAATTATGTTTGAAAGGTTTGAATTGCTTTCATCATTCATTACGATATTATTATTTGGTATAATTAAGTTTGAAAGGTTTGAATTGCTTTCATCATTCATTACAATATTATTACTTGGTATAACCATGTTTGAAAGGTTTGAATTGCTTTCATCATTTATTACAATATTATTACTTGGTATAACCATGTTTGAAAGGTTTGAATTGCTTTCATCATTTATTACGATATTATTACTTGGTATAACCATGTTTGAAAGGTTTGAATTGCTTTCATCATTCAATACAATATTATTACTTGGTATAATCATGTTTGAAAGGTTTGAATTACTTTCATCATTCAATACAATATTATTACTTGGTATAATTATGTTTGAAAGGTTTGAATTGCTTTCATCATTCATTACAATATTATTACTTGGTATAATTGAATTTATAAAAAATTTATTTGGTGAATGTTCAAACGGAAATACATTTGAATTAATACTTTTTACTATTGATTGAGAAGGGTAACCATTAATATTCTTTGGTGTTAATGGGTAAGGTGGATTGACAACAGTACATATGGTATTTGAATGATATAAATTGTCATTACCATTCATATTATTACTTGATTTATTACTTGATACATCCACATTTGAAAAGTTTGAATCACTATAACTATCATTATTTATTTTATTATTATTTAATATAGCCACATTTGAAATAATTTCATTTAGAGAAGATTCAGGAGTGAATGCATTTGAAATATTATTTTTAAATGATAATTTGAAATGGTAATTATTAATGTATATACGAGAGGAATGATCATAATAATTCAAACCAATAAATCCTTTATGTTTTGGTATTAAAGAAGAAGACTGGTTGTTAACACTACACACACTAGAATTTAAACATTGTTTAAAGGTTTTCGCTTTTTGTGATGGATTTATTCTTTTTCTTTTTTTTTCCGAACATACAATATTCATATCTGGAACATGATCAAAAATTAAAGTGGGTGAGATTAATAAATGTCTTATACTAGAATTTTCATTTTCTATGGTGAGATGATCTAATTCATCCTCATCTTTATTAATCTCACCCACTTTAATTTTTTCACCATCAATAGTTTCCCATAATGTACTATCTTTCAATATATTATATTGGTATTTTTTTTTTCTTTATCTGGTAAATTAATATCTATCTTTTCAGACGTAATTTGAACATTTCCTACACATTTATTATTATTATTTAAAATACAAAGATTATTATTACAGATATATACAAATTTTCCAATGGGAACACACTTTTCATTTGATTGAAATTCTATTATACCAATAATTTTAGGTTCATGCTTTGGAGCTTGTTTAATAAGATTTTTAATAAACATTTCTTCTGTTAATGGCTCTAAAATGAATTGAGCATTATCAGATACAGGATAAATTAAAGATTCTTGATCTTTTTGAATTTCTTGAGCAACAGATGCTTCGTTAATTTCTTTACTTTTTATTAAATATTTTGGAACTGGTGTAATTGAAGCTTCTGTAGCAGCATTCATAATAAAGAAATTTAAACCAAAAATGACGAATTTTCTGAACTTTAATTCATTTCCCTCTTTTTTTAACATTCCATTCATATAATAAAAAAGTTCACTAAATTTACCATCTATGTATAGTTTTTTAATATAAGACATCTCTTTTCTTTTCTGAAACAGGTGTTTTGAGCTTATAAGTGAAAATGGAATTGAAATGGTAATTTTATTATTATTTTTAATAATAAAATTATAAGTGTAAAAATTTTCTTTTTTATTTTTATAATTTTTCTTCAAAAATACATTAATACATTTGGGATTCTCTGTTACTTTAATAATATGAATTGAATTAAAAAAATCTTTTTCGTGTTTTTCTATTTTTTTTTCCATTTTATCGGGAGTATTGTCCATTCTATTAAAAAAATCTGTTTTTTGAAAGAAATAATTCTTAATTAAAACCAAACTTTGGAAATACGAAAAAGCATAATTCATATAAACATCTAAAATAATATTGGCTCTTATTAGAACTTTTATATACTATTCGTTTGGTATTAAATTCAATATTATTATCATTATCTGAATTGACTAAAGGTGTGCATTCTTTATACCAACTTTCTAATGAATTTTTAAATATAGAATCATCTTTAAAACATTCATTATTTTCATAGTAGTAATAACATTGAACTTCTGAAGTTCTTTTAACATTATTTCTTTTAAATAAATCTTTTAGATAATTTTTTTCAATAAAACTATTATTATCATTTGGCTCCTCCATTCTATATTTCAATTTTTTCTTTTCTTTTTTTTTTTTAAATAATGTATTTTGTCTTATGTATAGAATTATTGTTTAATAAAAATTTTTTATATCTTTATATCTTATTTTCTTTATTTAATTAAATGTTTTATATAATATAAGAATATAAAATATAAAGTTTTTGAAGAAGAATTTCATATACTCATTTAATAAAAAAAAAAGAGAAGATAAACATTTATTCTTTATTATAAAATTAATACTTCAACATTAATATAAACTTTTTTTTTTTTTTTTTTACATTATGAATACTCAATAAAATGTTCGACTTTTGTTTTTTATAATAAAACTTTAAATGATAATTTTTAAAGAACCAATCAAATAATTCTAATTATTCAATCAATATAAAAAAAGTTACACAAAAAACAAAAAAGTAGGACGTACAAAAAAAATAATACTTAAAGTTTGATTTTAATATTAAGATTTCCTCAAATATTAAAAATTTTATTATTAATATTTTTGGAAATGTTTATTTTTTTTTTTATTAAATTATTTTTTATAGTCGTCAGTCTCTGAGAATAAAATAAGAATTTTATTTTCTTATTAATATTTTTATGAACTATAATTATATACAATTAGTTATTATATAATATATTTAATAATAAAATTAAATAAAAGATAACTAATATTAATATAAATAATATTTTCCAATATATAAATAATATTATAAACAAAAATCTATGTATTTCTTCATAAATTCATTTTATTTTTATTTTATTTTTATTTTATTTTATTTTATTTTTAATTAATTTTTTTTAATTAATTTTGTTTCTATATTTGTTAATTTTTTTTATTAATTATTATTTATAATTTTACATTATATTATTCATTTAATATAGATTTTTATTTTTATTAATAATAAATTTATATAATTTAATTATTATTATATATAATATGTAATAATTAATATAGATTTTTATTTTTATTTATTATAATTTTATATAATTTAATTATTATTATATATAATATGTAATAATTAATATAATTAATATATATTTTTATTTTTATTTATTATAAATTTATATAATTATAATTATTATTATATATATATGTAATAATTAAAAAAAAAAAGAAGTCTATATTCTAGTTTTTTTTTTATTATTAATATATAAAATAGCTAATAAAAAAGAAATAAGAAATAATATTAATAATTATTGAAATATTATATATTAAACCCAAAGCTATATAATAGATATTAATATATTAAAAAATTAAAATAAAAATAAATAAAAAAAAATTTATATGCTTAAAATATAATAAAAATATTAACTTCTAATTACTTTTTAAATAATTTCTACTTGGTTTATGAATTATCTTTTTGTTGATACTATCAAGATTTTTACTAGCTTCTTCTAATTTTTGAATTACGTTTTCAATTTCTTGTAGTTTTGATACAGTTTCTTCATTAATTTCCATTAATTGCAACAATTCAGTTTCTGACATACATATAAAGAGTTTATCCAATTCTTGAATAAAACTACCTTCTTTAAAAGGTAATAATAAATTAATATAAATTTCTTTAAAGACACTATCTAATATACGATCCATAAATAACTTGAGATAGGCGTACTCAGAACACATTGCTTCTATTAAATTCCATTTTATTTTTTTATGTACTTTTTTAAAACTATAAAGATCACGTACAAAGGTATTGAAATAGTTTTGATTAAGGCCAGTAAATGTAAAGAAAAATTTTGTATCATAATCTTTGTCATTTTTATTAAAATCTATTTTATAATTTTCATTATCATCGTAAAGATTACTGTTATTATTAATACTACCATTATTTTTATAAGAGGAATTGTTTTTATTGATATTTTCTTCTACATTTTCAGAAGAGTTTTCATTATTAGGGTTCTCAATGGTTTCATTATCAGAATTTTCAGATTGGTCTTTAAAAAAATTATTAATATTATAATCGTCCTCTTGGTAATTTTCATTGCTACATGTTTCTTCAGAATCGTTTATTCTTTGAGTACCATCGTCACTATTGTCTTCATTATTATTACTATCACTATTACCATTAATATTAGTATGTTCTAAACGATTTATTTCTTGTTTTATTTTTTGACACATCATTTTAGTAATTTCTATGTAATAATTATTGACAATATATAATGTTTTGGTTTCTTTTTCTTTTATTTCTTTCAAAGACTTTTTACAATTTTCTAAGTATTTATTTTTCATTTCAGTTAATTTTTGTTGTGAGATAGTAACAAATTTATCAAAAACATTGACATATTCGTTAAAAATAGAATTGAAAACTTTATCCACTTCCTTTGAAATAATAGATTGGATTTGTTCCATTAATTCAGGGAACTTTTCAAAGTATGGTTCTATACAACTGAATAAAGTTTTATAGATTACTCTTTCACCATAATAATTTTGAAATGCAATTTTTATGTCATCATTCCAGATATAATGCATTTTTTTATAATATTCCAAGGTTAAATAATTATAAAACTTTTCATTAAAGTTTTTTCTGAATTCTTCAAATTTAAAGCGGATATTAGTTTCTACGCAGTACTCAAATTCTTTTTCATCAAATTTTCCATTTTCATTTGGTAATACGTTTTTGGAATTTTCAAAACTGATTTTCAATAAACGATTAAATTCATTTTTAATATAACAAAATTTTTCAATAAAGTCATATTTATTGTCTATAGCTTTTGGAAATGTTGCCTTTTCTTCTTTAGAGTATTCTAAGCATTTATTTATTTCATTTTTAACATCTGATTTTTTATTATGTAAGAAATCTGTCTCAATTTCTACTAATAATCGAGTTAATCCTCTGATACCTTGATAACTTGAACATAAACTTTTTAAAGTGGAATTTTTAAAATATTTTCTTATTAAACTTTCTTCAATTTGACGTTCCTTATTAATAAGAACTCTACGGTTATTTTGATATTCTTCTGAAATATTTTTTCTATTATGATCAATAGTATTATTATTATCGTTACTGTTTTCATTATTATTGTTACTATTATTCTCATTATTTATATTGTACATGTTACTGTGATTACCGTATATATTATTTTCATTATAATTTTCACGTCTTTGATTAGAATTACCTCCATCATTTAATTCATTGCCTTTATTACTATTTCTTATCATTATAGGTGAATATTTAAATTTATATCTTTTGCAATCCTCCACATTTTTAATGAGTTGCTCAGTAGTAGCCAAATCAATTTTGGTTAATAAAGGAATGGTTCGATCTAAGATATTGATTTCATCCTCAGGAGTATTTTCACTTATTTCTGTAATTATTTTAAGACATTCATCAGCAACAAAATCCATGGTAGCATTATGAGCAAATAAAACTAATGTATTTGGTTGTTTAATATAATCAATAACCAATTCTTTAACTAATTGTTCAGTCTCTGGGTTATAATGAGTAATACCTGGTAAATCAATGATAGTAAGATCACTTAAATGCTTTTTATGAGCTTCTAAACAAATTAATTTTTCGGATAAAATAGCATTATTATCACCATTAAATAAACGATTTTGATATTTTCGAATATATTCGTTAACTTCAAAAAATTGAATTTCTATCCATTTGTCTTCAGGTTCATCTCCATACTTAATACGACAATATTCTCTATCAGTTGATTTACGTAAGCGGAGTTGCAATGGGGCTTTGGTAGCTACACCTTCATTTCTTGGTAATTCCATGTCCGAAATATTTTGAATTACTGAGGATTTTCCCGAACTTTGAATTCCAATGATTACAATACGGAGAAGGTTTATCATATAATTGAGCCCGGAAGATTCATTTAATGTATCGATTATGGATAAAAATAACGATAAAGCTGGAATATTAATTAATTGACTCATGATTTTTTTTTCTTGTTAGTAATTTCTTTTTAAAACCAAAAATTGTGAGATAAGATAAGGCAATTGAAATAAAACTCTTTTAATTATGATAATTAGAAATTATTATTATATAACTATAAGTAAAATAAATGATTACTTGACTGAATTTCAAAAACTATGGAGGATTTTTTTATTCTTTTATACTTTTTCTTTCAAGTTATAAATCAAATATACTTATAATATAAATATCTGATGATATCAAGTATTAACTATTTAATTAATATATTATATATTATATAAAAAATATAATTAGAATTTATTAACATAATATTATTAAATAATATGATTATAAAAACTGTATATTAAATATTATACAATTAATATTTATCTCGTAGGAAATAACTTAATAACAAATGTAGTTGAATAGAATATAAATATTTTGATTAATTTATTTTCCAATGTTTATTATAATTATTATAATAAATGAATAAATAATGATGTCATATATTATCAATAAATGAAATAATGATGTCATATATTATCAATAAATTATATTTAACAATAGAGGATATATTTTATATATATAGACATCAACATCAATATATAAATATTAAAGAACAAATAATATATACATCAGTATAAATATTAAAGAACAAATATTTTAATAGATTTTCTTGAAGATGTATCATATTAATGGGATGCGACCAATAATTTATACGTCTTAAAAAAAGACCTTTTATTATTATTTTTTTATATCATTAAAATAAAAATATGTATATATTTTAATAAAAAGTTATATTTATTATATAAATGTGTGATCCAATAATTTTTACGGCTTAAAAAAAAAAAACTTTTAAATATTTATTAATATTAATATTAAAGAATAATAATAAATATATTAAATATAAATATTAAATAAATAAATAACAGTATAATAAAATGTATCATCAATAAATGAAATAAAATTTATTAAACGTTAATATTTAATATAAAAGATCCTTTAATTTATAAGACACATATTAAATATTAAAAAATAAATATTTTGATATTTTTTCTTGAACGATGTAATATATATATAAATATGTAAAGTTACCAAAAATATGTATATATTTTAATAAAAAGATGTATTTATTATATAAATGTGTGATCCAATAATTTTTACGACTTAAAAAAAAAAAATTAATAAATGTATTTTTTATATATTTTTTTTTTTTCTGTTTTTATATGGACGGTTATAAATTTTAAATTTTTATTTAATAATTATTAAATGTTATGATTATACACTTTCAAAATGAATTTAATATGGAAGAAATTTAAATAAAAAAATTAAAAATTAAAAATTAAAAATTAAAAATTATATAACTGATCTTATTATATGCTTAAAAAAAATATATTGACACCGGATAACCTAAATAATATTAACATTACCATAAAAATAAAAAATAAAAAGTATGCTTATTTATGTATTATTACATCTTTCTTTAAAATAAGTAAAATCACCAATAAAATGTACGTCTCAAAAACACAAAAAAAAATTTTTTTTTATTTATTAATATTAATATTAATATTAAATATTAATATTAAATAATAATAATTATTTTTAATATAAATTTTAAATAAATAAATAAATAAATAAATAAATAAATAAATAAATAAATAAATAAATAAATAAATAATAGTATAATAAAATGTATTATTAATAAATGAAACAAATTTATTAATGTTTGAAAGATTAACTAAATAAAATAAAAAAAAAAAATAAATAAAAAATAAAAAATAAAAAATATATTTTTTATTATTATATTTTCATTAATTATTTTTATTATTTTATAATTATTTTAGGGATAATGGTTTACATGTCATAAAATGAAAAGTATAAAATTTATGACAAGTAAAATTAGTAATTGAACAATTATTAACATTAATAATAAAAATAGAATATTTTTATTATTTTTTTGGTCTGTATCAAACAAAATATTATTTATCTTCAATTCAAATATTTAAAGTAGGATACTTTATAATAAATTATAAATTTTTTTTTCTTATTTATAATTAAAGTATATATATATATATTAAAAAATATTCATATTCCCAGTATAATATTAATTCATATGAATATTTATGATGTGCTATATTTTAGTTTATAAATAATTTTTTTTTTTTTACACATAAAAGTTTTTATACAATTAAAATTTTTAAAATTTTCAAGTTTTTAAAATATTATATAAATAAATGTATTATATATTGGAGTAGTTTACACTATATACATCATAGATTATTATATCATCAATAATTAGTAGTAACAAATTCAATTAAATAATTTAAAATAAAAAATACATGAAAATTGAATTCCAAGAAATTAGTATTATTACTGTTATTGCTCAAAATTATTATTTGTTACACCCCAACAACCATTCCTATCAATTTAAACAACTCTTTATAATGTTGTCTATACAGTTGTATAGACATCATTTATAACCTTGACTTTGTATTTTGACTAGAACATGATGTTGCACACACTTTTCTTAAAGTAGTAATTATTTTATTTTTTTTTTTGTTTTTGTTGTTGTTATAGGTATTTTTTTTTTTTTTTTTTGTTATGATGTTGTTGTTGGTATTCCTTGTGATATTATCATTAGATTGTTTAATACTTAAGGTATTTATTTCAGAAATATCTATTTTTTCATATTCAATATTATAATTATTATCAATTAAAAAAGAATCTTTGGCTAAAATGGCTGTGTAATATTCAATTTATGATATTATATTTTATGTTCTGAGGAATTCAGTAAATAATGTTAAACTCTTGTCACAATTAGTAATTTGATATGAAATTATTGTTAAACACTTATTACAATAAATTAACTTTACTTATATGAAGTGTACCAGAACCATCAATCGAAAGATCACTATAATTATAAATAGTGGCATGATAACTTGTTTCATATTCAGCTAATTTATTATTACCAACTAAAGTAATAGAAACTTTTTCGGCTACCGAAACTGAAATAGCTGGACCATGTCTACTTTCAATTGTAGTATTATCTAAAATAATATGAACAAAGTCTTCTTCTGAAGCTTTTACTAATATTTGACCTTTTAATTTACCTTGAATTTTATAAGTTCCTGCTGAACTAATGATTAAATTAGATTTATCAAGTCCAATATTTTGACCAGTCACTTTGCAGATTTCACCACTACAATTTATTTCTACGTATGAATTATCTTCTTTTTCTGAATCAGTACTATAATATTCACAATCTAAACTGTCATCTTCTTCTTCTGAATCAGTACTATAATATTCACAATCTAAACTGTCATCACTATCCATATTATTATTACTACTTGGTATAATCATGTTTGAAAGGTTTGAATTGCTTTCATCATTCATTACAATATTATTACTTGGTATAACCATGTTTGAAAGGTTTGAATTGCTTTCATCATTAATTACAATATTATTACTTGGTATAATCATGTTTGAAAGGTTTGAATTGCTTTCATCATTCATTACAATATTATTACTTGGTATAACCATGTTTGAAAGGTTTGAATTGCTTTCATCATTCATTACAATATTATTACTTGGTATAATCATGTTTGAAAGGTTTGAATTGTTTTCATTATTCATTACAATATTATTACTTGGTATAATTATGTTTGAAAGATTTGAATTGCTTTCATTATTCATTACAATATTATTACTTGGTATAATTATGTTTGAAAGGTTTGAATTGCTTTCATCATTCATTACAATATTATTACTTGGTATAATCATGTTTGAAAGGTTTGAATTGCTTTCATCATTCATTACAATATTATTACTTGGTATAATTAAGTTTGAAAGGTTTGAATTGCTTTCATCATTCATTACAATATTATTACTTGGTATAATTGAATTTATAAAAAATTCATTTGGTGAATGTTCAAACGGAAATACATTTGAATTAATACTTTTTAATATTGATTGAGAAGGGTAATCATTAATATTTTTTGGTATTAATGAATAAGGTGGATTGACAACAGTACATATGGTACTTGAATGATATAAATTGTCATTACCATTCATATTATTACTTGATTTATTACTTGATACAACTACATTTGAAAAGTTTGAATCACTATAACTACCATTATTTATTTTATTATTATTTGATATAGCCACATTTGAAATATTTTCATTTAGAGAAGATTCAGGAGTGAATACATTTGAAATATTATTTTTAAATAATAATTTGAAATCGTAATTATTAATGTATATACGAGAGGAATGATTATAATAATCCAAACCAATAGATTCTTTATGTTTTGGTATTAAAGAAGAAGACTGGTTGTTAATACTACACACAATAGAATTTGAACCTTGTTTGAACGTTTCCACTTTTTGTAATGAATTTATTCTTTTTCTTTTTCTATTTTTCTTCGAACATACAAGATTCATATCTGGAACATGATCAAAAATTATTAAATGTGCTATACTAGAATTTTCATTTTCTATGGTGAGATGATCTAATCCATCTTCACCTTTATTAATTTCACCTACTTTAATTTCTTCATCATCAATAATTTCCCATAATGTACTATCTTTCAAATTATATTTTTGATATATTTTTTCTTTTTTATCTGGTAAATAAATATCTATCTTTTTAGACGTAATATAAGCATTTCCTACACATTTATTATTATTATTTAAAATACGAAGATTATTATTACGGATATATTCAAATTTTCCAATGGGAACACTTTCATTTGATTGAAATTCTATTATACCAATAATTTTAGGTTCAGGCTTTGGAGCTTGTTTAATAAGATTTTTAATAAACATTTCTTCTGTTAATGGCGCTAAAATGAATTGAGCATTATCAGATACTGGATCAATTAAAGATTCTTGATCTTTTTGAATTTCTTGAGTAACAGATGTTTCGTTAATTTCTGTAACTTTTGATAAAGACTTCGGAATTGGTGTAATTGAAGCTTCTGTAGCAGCATTCATAATAAAGAAATTTAAACCAAAAATGAAGAATTTTCGAAACTTTAATTCATTTCCCTCTTTTTTTAACATTCCATTCATATAATAAAGAAGTTCACTAAATTTACCATCTATGTATAGTTTTTTAATATAAGAATCTTTTTTCTGAGACAGGTGTTTTGAGCTTATAAGTGAAAATGGAATTGAAATGGTAATTTTATTATTATTTTTAATAATAAAATTATAGGTGTAAAAATTTTCTTTTTTACTTTTATAATTTTTCTTCAAAAATACATTAATACATTTAGGATTCTCTGTTACTTTAATAATATGAATTGAATTAAAAAAATCTTTTTCGTATTTTTCTATTTTTTTTTCCATTTTATCTGGTGTATTGTCCATTCTATTAAAAAAATCTGTTTTTGAAAGAAATAATTCATAATTAAAATCAAACTTTGGAAATACGAAAAAGCATAATTCATATAAACATTTAAAATAATCTTGCCCATCAGAACCTTTAAATACTATTCGTTTGGTATTAAATTCAATATTATTATCATTATCTGAATTGACTAAAGGTGTGCATTCTTTATACCAACTTTCTAATGAATTTTTAAATATAGAATCATCTTTAAAACATTCATTATTTTCAAAGTAGTAATAACATTGAACTTCTGACGTTCTTTTAACATTATTTCTTTTAAATAAGTCTTTTAGACAATTTTTTTCAACTATAAAACTATTATTATCATCTGGCTCCTCCATTCTATATTTCAATTTTTTCTTTTCTTTTTTTTTTTTAATTAAAAAGTTTCATTTAAATGTTATAATATTTTCATAATATTATATTTTTTAAAAAATGTACTTTGTTTTTATTTATTAAGTTATTATTTAATAAAAATACTTTTATATCTTTATTTTCCTTATTTCTTTATTTATTTTTGTTAAATATTTTATATTATATAAAAAATATAAAATATTAAGTTTTTGAAGAAGAATTTAATATACTCATTTAATAAAAAAAAAAGAGAAGATAAACATTTATTTTTTATTATAAAATTAATACTTTATTATTAATATAAACTTTTTTTTTTTTTTTTTTTTTTGCAAAATGAACCCTCAATAAAATGTTCGACTTTTGTTTTTTATAATAAAACTTTAAATGTTAATTTTTAAAGAACCAATCAAATAATTCTAATTATTCAATCAATATAAAAAAAGTTACACAAAAAACAAAAAAGTAGGACGTACAAAAAAAATAATAATTAAAGTTTGATTTTAATATTAAGATTTCCTCAAATATTAAAAATTTTATTATTAATATTTTTGGAAATGTTTATTTTTTTTATTAAATTTTTTTTTATGGCGTTATTTTCAAATTGTATAGTCAGTCTCTGAGAATAAAATAAGAATTTTATTCTCTTATTAATATTTTTATGAACTATAATTATATACAATTAGTTATTATATAATGTATTTAATAATAAAATTAAATAAAAGATAACTAATATTAATATAAATAATATTTTCTAATATATTTTAAAACTAAAATCTATGTATTTCTTCATTAATTCATTTTATTTTTATTTTATTTTTTTTTTTTATTTTATTTTATTTTATTTTTAATTAATTTAATTTTAATTAATTTTTTTCTATATTTGTTAATTTTTTTTATTAATTATTAATAAAAATTTTACATTAAATTATTATTTTTAAGTGTCGTAAATTTCAAATGTAACACTACCACTTCCATATTTATTATTAGTATAAACCCAATGTCTTCCATCACTATTCTAAATTGGAATAGAAAAAAACTTTACATTATTATAAAAGTGTATTGTATAATTTCCATATAAATATCCAACAATAATTAATTCATTATTCTCGTTAAATGAAAGCGAACTAGTATCAGTTTCACCAGTATTTAATGTAGAAGCAGAAATATTTTTTTATTATTATTTAACCAATAATCTAAAAAAAAAAATAATTCTTCTTCTTTTGAATCATCAGAAAAAAGTTCTCTATCTATAATAATAAAAAATAAAAAAGAGTTAATAAAAATAAAAATAAATATTAATAGTTAATAAAGAGAGATTAAGAATTTTTATTGGAAAATATTCTATCTCTCTATATATATACTAACACAACCACTTTAGCTTTTCTTAAACCTCTAAATGTACAAACAATTTCTGCTTCTACATTAAATTTTATATCATTTCTATTTTCTGTAGATGGGTAAACACCAATTAATAAAGTCGGTTTAAAACTAAAAAATCAGTATCTTCTAATAAGTAACATAGGTTATCTTTGTCAGCTGTTGATAACCTTTCTAAAATAACACTTCCATAGGATTGAAAACTACCAGCTGTTGTAATATTACCTTGTTCCCAAGGTCCAGTGATTTCAGCTATTGGATCAAATTCAGATTCACCTACAGATTGCCCGTTATTTAAAGAGATTTTACCAGTAGGAATTTCATAAAATCTATCACGAGTTGAATCGTATTTTGTATACCATCCATTTAACAAACCAGTACTTAACCACTGAGCTTTTTCAGACATTGTTTTGGATTTAACCATCTGACAATCGATGTATTAGTTTCAGGATTAACAGTTACATTTTGATATCTTGTACTTAAAGATCCAATAACCGTAAAATTCAGTTAGTAATAATTTAACTTTTATTCTATCAATTTTAAATTTATCATACAAATTAGAATAACTCGAATAAAATTCACTTTTACGTAATATCTACCACTTCTATACCATCTAGCCATTTTAATAATTAAAACCTAATCTTCAAATTTTTTAAATATATATATTAAATAAAACCAAAATAAAAAATTAAAAAAAAATTTAACCCACAAACTTTCACTTTACCACAACTCCTTTTTATACTAATTACATAAAAAAATAAAGTTTAATTAACATAAAACAACTTAAAATATAAAAAAATTATCATAACGGAACGTAGGCTGAACTGCCGAGAGTATATTAGAATTGCTATTAATTTTCTAATAAATTAATAGCAATTCGCACAATAAAATTAATACTGCGATTGCTCTCACAAACACAAAAATGGAGCATCGCATGTATGAATGTATTTCTTCGAGCAGCTTCTCGACTTTGTTACTTTCTAGAAAGTAAATAAATAAAAAGTGTTATACACAAAATTAAAACAAAAACACACAAAATCAAACAAAAAAAAAATTGAATCAGAAGATAAAATATATATAAAAATTGCAAGAATTTTTTTATTATTTATTTTTAAATAATAAATTTAATTTTTTTATTATTTTTAAAACTCTTTAATTGTACATTTCATTACAAATACATTGACAAAAATTTTTACCACAAGTTTCACATCTTAAATCCTCCATTTTTTTAATATTTGAATAATTATCCCATGGAATTGGTCTATTTGGACCAATAACAGAATCTGGATCATCATTAATAAGATCTTTAGAATAACCATCAGCACTAGTCCAATCACCACCGATTTCAGGATCGTAATCACCTTTAACAAAATTGTTTTTTAATGGAGGTTTACAAACCGGGTCTAAAGAACAACAATAATCATCAGCACTAGTCCAATCACCACCTATTTCAGGATCGTAATCACCTTTAGAACAACAATAATCATCAGCACTAGTCCAATCACCACCTATTTCAGGATCGTAATCACCTTTAGAACAACAATAATCATCAGCACTAGTCCAATCACCACCGATTTCAGGGTCGTAATCCAATTTTCTATAAATTGGTTTAGTTGGGTTATTGTCGGGTTTAGTATCAAAACAATTAATATAATTTAAAACACAACAGCTACTCATTTTATTTAATTATTAATATATTAATAAAACTTTTATTTAAAAAAATTATTGATAATTATTGAAAATTGGATTATTTCATGTACTATTTATATAAAAATTTTTAATACATATTAATACATTAAAAATATTAAAGAACAAATAATATATACATCAATATATAAATATTAAAGAACAAATAATATATACATCAATATATAAATATTAAAGAACAAATATTATATACATCAATATATAAATATTAAAGAACAAATATTATATACATCAATATATAAATATTAAAGAACAAATATTTTAATATTATTTTCTTGAAGATGTATCATATTAATATGGGATGCGACCAATAATTTATACGGCTTGAAAAAAGACCTTTTATTTTTTTTTTTTATCATTAAAACAAAAATATTTTAATATTTTTTCTTGAAGATGTTATCATATTAATATAAGATAGGACCAATAATTTATACGGCTTAAAAAAAAGACCTTTTATTATTATTTTTTATTTTATCATTAAAATAAAAATATGTATATATTTTAATAAAAAGATGTATTTATTATAAAAATGTGTGATCCAATAATTTTTACGGCTTAAAAAAAAAAAAACTTTTAAATATTTATTAATATTAATATTAAAGAATAATAAATATATTAAATATAAATATTAAATATAAATATTAAATAAATAAATAACAATATAATAAAATGTATCATCAATAAATGAAATAAAATTTATTAAACGTTAATATTTAATATAAAAGATCCTTTAATTTATAAGACACATATTAAATATTAAAAAATAAATATTTTGATATTTTTTCTTGTACGATGTATTATATTTATAAATATGTAAAGTTACCAAAAATATTTATATGTTTTAATTAAAGATAAATTATATAAATATGTGGATCCAATAATTTTTACGACTTAAAAAAAAAAAATTAATAAATGTATCTTTTATATTTTTTTTTTTCTGTTTTTTTTTATATGGACGGTTATAATTTTTAAATTTTTATTAAATAATTATTAAATGTTATGATTATACACTTTCAAAATGAATTTAATATGGAAGAAATTTCTATAAAAAAATTAAAAATTATATAACTGATCATATCATATGCTTAAAAAAAATATATTGATACCGGATAACCTAAA
>MCFG01000023.1:0-140000 GCA_002104895.1 Anaeromyces robustus | reverse complement strand
ATGAAATTTTATATAAATTTTCTTTGGACTATTTTGAAATGTTAATAAAAAAATTTTTTTTCGATTTAAAAAAACTATTTTTTTTTTTTTTTTGATATGATGAAAATTTGTTTGTATTATTAAAATTTTTGATCTTTTTTCTTTTTTTTCTTTATTCTTATTATTTCTTTGTATCATTAATATTTTTTTGATTTTTTTTTCTTCTCTTTTTTATTATTATTATTTTTTCTTCGTATTATTTAATATTTTCTTTTTTTTTTTTTTTTTTTTTTTTTTTTTCTTTTCTTCTCTTTTTTTATTAATATTTATTTATTTATTAGTAACATTACTAGTTTTTTTCAGAATTACCAGTTTCAGTAACATTACTATTTTTTTCAGAATCTTCAATTTCAATGACACTATCTGTTGGTTTTAAATGTTTATTAGATTTTCCTTCATTAACCATTTTTTGATCTTTTGTAGTTTTTTCAAGTTTTTCAATATCAATAACACTGTCATTAAGAGTAACTTGATCATTAACATATGATACCTTATCATGAAGGGTAGCTTGATCAGTAACATAAGATACTTTATCATTAAGAGTAGCTTGATCCGTAACATAAGATACCTTATCATGAAGAGTAGCTTGATCATTAATAGCTAACATTGGTGGCATTTTCTTACCTGGTTCCATTGGACCCATTGGACCCATTGGACCCATTGGACCCTTTGGAACAAATGGAATCTTTTTGATACATAATGCAAGTATGAAAACAATTACAGCAGCAGGTATAAGAGTTAAACGATATGAAGAACTAAGAGCATTCATATATGGAAGATTATAATCCTTTAATGTATCAAGGTTATTCATATTAACTTTTTTATAATAAATTATATATATATATATATAAAAAAGAAAATAATTTAAATTAATTTATGTTAAAAATATATATTAAATATATATATATAAATATTTTTTTTTTCTTTCTGTTTTATGGGTTTTTTAAACTTGTATATAAATTAATTTCTTTATCTTCTATTTATCTATTTATCTATCTATCTATTTATTTATTTATTTATTAATATATATATTTACCATTTGTAACATCTGGAAAAACTTCCTTATAGTTATGAATAAATTTATTCTTTAAAAGTGTACTATTATAATTATTATATAAATATATATATATTTATATATATTTTAAAAAAAATTTTATAAATAAGTACTTTATTTTATTTTTTTTTTTTTATATTTATTCTTTTATTATAACTATAATATTTTATATCTTATTATTAATTAAATAAAGTTTTATCTATATTATTTTAATTACCCAAATATAGCAACACCAATAACACCACCAATAGTACGTCCAAATAAAATAGTGGAAGTAGTAGTAGCAATCACTAAAATATTATTTATTATTATATTATATTAATTATTATATTATATTAATTATTATATTATATTGTATTATATTATATTATATTAATTATTATATTATATTAATTATTATATATTATTCATTATTTATATTATATTATATTATTTTATTTTATTTTATTATTTATAATTCATTTAATTCATTTAATGATATTATTTTATAATGAATTCTTACTAGGTTTTGGAGCAGCATTTTGACCAATAACTAAAAAGTTTTGATTAGTAATACCAAGAGCAAAACCATAAAGTAAAATAATGAAAAGTTCAATGGAATATGGTGTATTTAATCCAATAAATGAAATTAAAATTGTACTAGCAATTAAAAGTGCTGAACCAATTACAATATGAGCTTTCATATGACCAAATTTTCCAATTAAAACACCACTTCCAATACCAGCAACAGCAACAGTTATACTAGAATAATTATCAAAAATAAAGTAAAAAAAAAAAAAGATATTATTATTTTTATTTTTTAATAAATATGACTTTTTTTATATAAAAATATAGTTTTTATTAAAAAAAAAAAAAAAAGAATAAAATATTTACAAGCTAGGTGTAAGTCTTAAACCAGATATAGTAGCACTAAAACCACGAGCGCTTTCTATTAAAAGAAATTAATATTTAAAAATAATAATAAATTTTTAATAATAATATTTATAATATTTATATATATAAACATTTCTATAGATTAATATTTATCATTTATTTATAAATTAAATTTAAAAACTTAAAAAAATAGATATAATAATAAAGAAAGAAAAAAAAAATTTTAAATTTTAAATTTAAATTTAAATTAAATTAAATAATTACGATAAAGCATAGCTATAGTATTATTAAAAGTAAGGAATACAAAACCAACAGTGAAAGTACCAAGAGCACTTAAAATAATATTTCTTTCTAAGAAAATATTTGGTGGAATAATTGGTTCCTTAGCAAATCTACATTCAACTACAATAAATGCAAGTAAGAATACACCAAATGAAAACATTAAACCAACAATAACTGGTGATGACCAATCATAAGTTGTACCTCCCCAATTTAATCCAAGTAATAAACTAATGGAGAAACCTAAATAAATTATTATTATTATTATTATTATGATTATTTAAAATAATTATTAATAATTATAATATTTATTTAATAAAAAAAAAAAAAAAAAATAGAAAAAAACAAATCTTACAATAATAAATATATATATTATATATATATTGTATATATATATAAATAAATTATACTTACAAATTAATAAGAAAGTACCAAGATAATCAATTTTCTTAGCCTTTTCAATAAAGGAACCTGGTGGAGTTGGGATTTTAATATACATAGCAACTAATATAGCAGCAATAATACATATTGGAATATTAATATAAAATGCCCATCTCCATCTAAAAATATTATAATATATTGTCATTAATTAATTAATTAATTAATTAATTAAATTAATTATTATTATAATAATAATTTATTATATAATAAATCATAATATTAATACAAATTAAATTTTAAAAATAAGTAATAAAATAATTTTAATTCTTATACTATATTATTATTATTATTATTATTATTATTGTTGTTGTTGTTGTTGTTATTATTGTTATTGTTATTATTAGTAAAAAAAAAAAAAAGGAATAATTACGAAATTTTATCAGCAAATAAACCACCAATTAAAGGTCCAACAATAGAAGAAAATGAAAAGACTGAATTAATCAAACTCATATAAGTAGCTCTTTTATAATTTAATAATATAAATCATTTAAGGAATATATTTTAATATAATTTTTATATAAAATAATAATAATTTTTTGTTTTTTTTTTCATTTATTGTTATTTATTTTAATTAATGTATAAATATATGAATTTTATAAATATTGTTTATATATGTATTACCTTTGACGTAAGGATACAATATCAGTAACAATAATGTTTGCCATAGAAATAATACAACCACCTCCAATACCTTGGATAGCTCTAGCAATAATAAGCATGTTGAAACTTGAAGCAGCTAAATTAATTAATATAATAATATTTATAAAATATTATTAATTATATATATATATATATATTATTTATGATTTTTTTTATTATTTACAATAGTTATTTATATTAAAAATTATTGTAAATATATAAATATTTACCACCACAAATAGCAGAACTAATAATAAAAAGAATCAACATAAATAACATTGTTGGTCTTCTTCCAAAAATATCGGCCACTATATCATTATAATTATAATACAAAATTTTTTTTTAAAGAGTTAAATCGAGTTATATTGTTAATTATAGTTAAAAATAATATTTATTCTATTATTCCAATTAACAATTTTATAGCAAAGAATATATTTACATTTTCCAGTTGCTATTTATTGTAGATATTAAAATTCATTATTTAAAAATAAAATGAAAATAAAAAAAAAAAAAATAAATAATTAAATAATTGGTTTAATATATTTTATTGAAAATTGATTATACATTTAATAATATATAAAGAAGATAATTAAATATATATATATATGTACTTGGTTGAATGACAGTATTAGATAATAAATAGGCAGTAATAACCCATGTGTAATTATCAAATGCATGAAAATCTTTACTAATAATAGGTAAAGCACTAGCTACAATAGTAATATCCATACTAGCCATAACCAATGAAATAACTTTATTTATATATAATAATAATAATAATAATAATAATAATAATAATAATAATAATAATAATAATAATAATAATAATAATAATAATAATAATAAAGATTAACATTATTAATAATATATTTGAATTTATTTAAATGATAAAAAATATAGAATTTTAAATTATTTAATAATTTATTTGGATTTATTTAAATGACAAAAAATATAGAATTTTAAATTATTTTCTTACTCAATGAAATCATTACAAGAACAAAATGTTTCTATCAAAAGCAATAATTATATTATTTAATATTTATTTTATAAAAAAGGTTAAAAAAAAAAATTAATATTATGTATATAATATAATGTAATATAATGTTATAAAATTTTTATATTGATAATTAAAGAAAAATAAATATAAAAACAAAAACTCATATATTGATAATTAAATAAAAAATTATGAATTTTATATATATATTTATTATATTTACTTTTGATAATTTAACTGCAACATAATCAGGATTCATCATTGGTGGTGGACCCATACCTATTGGCATGCCATTTGGTGGACCCATTCCTTTTGGTGGACCCATACCCATTGGTATACCATTTGGTGGACCCATTCCTTTTGGTGGAGCCATACCCATTGGCATGCCATTTGGTGGACCCATTCCTTTTGGTGGACCCATACCTTTTGGAATATCTTTTGGTGGACCCATTCCTTTTGGAATATCTTTTGGTGGACCCATACCTTTTGGAATATCTTTTTGTGGTGCCATACAAATTGGCATACCTTTTGGTGGACCCATACCTTTTGGAATATCTTTTGGTGGGCCCATATTTAATGGCATAGATTTTGGATTTACACCTTCAGGTACATTTGTTCTAAGTGAATCTTCTGTTTTTTTCATATTTTGGATATCAACAGCTACTGAACTAGAATTATCACTACCAACATTGATAGTTTTTACGTCATTATTATTGTAGGTTATTTCACTCATTTTTATTGATTTTAATAAGTATTTAACTTTTTTATTATGTATATATTAAAATTTTTTGTTATTTGAAATTTTTTGTTATTTGAAATTTTTTGTTATTTGAAATTTTTTAATATTTGAAATTTTTGTTATTTTAAATTTTTATTTGTGGAATTATTATTATTATTATTATTATTATTATTATTATTATTAAAATTAATTTTTGTTATTAATTATAATTAAAAAAATGGTATTTTTATTATTATTTTTAATATAATTAAAAGATTTCTTAATAAAGAAATTTTTTATAAAAATTAAAAAAATTATTAAAATTAAAAAAAAAATAGTTTTTTTCTTTTTATATGACTATATTTATTGTTTTTTTTTCTTTTTTTTTTATTTTTTTTTTGAAAATGTATTCAATACATTTGAATTTTCGATTAATTGTTAAAATGTGTTATAGAATGTAGTTAAAAGAATGTTAAAATGTGTTATAGTATGTAGTTAAAAGAATGTTAATGTATGTTCCTAAATATTATAGTAATACAAAATTAAAAAACTATTATAAGACTATATAAATTTTTTATCTATATTTTTTTTTTTTTTTAGTTTTTTAAAATTCTTTTTCTATTGTTTTTTTATTTTATTTTTTTTTATTTTTTTTTTTTATTTTTTTATATTTATTTTCTAAACAATAATTCCTTCTTTATTTTTTTTAAAATAAAGATTTAAAATTTCAATTTTATTTTCTTTTAAAAGAATGAAAGAATTATCTAGTTTTATATATAAAAAAAAAGAAAAATTATTCAATTAATTAATAATAAATAATAAAAAAAAATTATTTATATTATTTCAATATTAATATAAATAAAGTTATTAATTATTAATTATTTATTTTATTTATTATTCTATTTATTTATTTATTCTATTTATTTATATTATTAATTAAATAATATTTTATTTTATTATTTATATATTATAATATATTTGTATATATTAATCATGATTATATAATATTATTAATTTATTATTTTAATGATTTGTTTTTATAGAAATTTTTATTATAACTAATAATTGTATAATATTTATTAATTCATCTATTTATTTATCCATCTATTTATTTATTTATTTATCTATTTATTTATCCATTTATTTTTTATGTTCAAAAATTAGAATAATAAATAAAGTTTTACATCTTTATTTTAAAAATTTTTAAATATTGAAAATCCTTTAATTTTTATTTTTTGTGTTTTTTTTTTTATTTTTTTTATTTTTTTTTATTTTTTTTTGTTTAAAAATATTTTAATTTATTAAAGATATATTGTAATATATTCTAATATATGATGTTACTTGTATAATTTTTTCTTTTTTTAATATAAATAAAAATGAATAAAAATGAATAAAATTATATGAAAAAATATAAAAAATGTTATAAAAAATATTATAAAAAAAATATAAAAAAAAATATAAAATATTATTTTATGTTTATATATAATAAAACCATTTATTTATTACTAAATTATTATTTTATAAAAATATTTATTCTACATGATTTATGACTTTATTCTACCAAATAAAATAAAATAAAAATAAAAAATAAAAATTTTAAATCATTCTTATTTTATATTATATTATTTTATTTTATTTAACTATCTTTTCAAATGTGTTCACTTTTTCTTTTCTATTTTTTTTATTTTTATTTTTATTTCTTTTTCCATTTTCCTTTTTTTTTTTTTTTTTAAAAAAATTTAACTATTTAATATCTTCTAATATATTACAATGCATTGATAATATATAAATATTGAAACATCCATTTAATTACTCAATAAGTAAATAATCCATAAATTTTTAACTTAATTAAAAAATTATTCATTCATTCATTCATTATAAATTGAATAAAAACTTTAAAATGATTATAAATAAATTAATATATTATAATATATTTTTTATATATAATAAATATATAATAAATATATAATTGATTACACTAAAAGATTAAACATTTTTGGTATAAATTTTATATATTATGAATTGACTTATAATATATGGATTATGACATAAAAGTAATTATTAAGTAATTTTGTGTAATGTTAAAACAAAGTTTATTTATATAAAAATTTTTTTTATTTCGAACAAAAAAATGTAAAAAATGTAAAATAAAAAAAAAAAAAAAAAAGAATTTTTTTTAGACATTTGACATATTAAGTCATATTAAATAAATGGAATAAAATATATTGTATAGTATATTATTAATATAATAAAAATATATTAAAATATTATTCAATAATAATAAAATAAAAATAAAAAATAATAATAAAAATTTTTTATTTTTATTTTTTTTTTTTATCTTGGATGAACAAAAAAAATTTCTGTGGGTAAAAATAATTAATAAAAAAATGAAAAAAAAAAATTTTTTTTTTATTTATTTTATTGTAATAATTGAAAAAATGTAAAATAAAATAAAATAAAAAAATTAAAATAAAAAAAATACCAAAGAATTAAATTATCCATCCATCATTTTTGTAATTTGTAATTTGTAATTTGTAATTTGTATTTTTATTATTAATTACAAATAATGAATAATTGAAAATGATGGATACTAAATAAAATTGATAATGAATAATAATAATAATAATAATTAAATAATAATAATTAAATAATAATAATAATAATAATAATTAAATAATAATAATTAAATAATAATAATAATAATAATAATAATAATCATAATCATAATAATAATAACTATATTTATAATAATAATAGTTAATAATAATAATAGTTAATAATAATAATAATAATAAGTAGTAGTAATAATAATAATTATAATAATAATAATAATAAGTAATAATAATAATAATAATAATAATAATAATAATCATAATAATAATAACTATATTTATAATAATAATAATAATAATAATTGATAATAATAATAGTAATAAATAATAATAATAGTTAATAATAATAATAATAAATAATAATAATAGTAATAAATAATAATAATAATAATAATAAGTATTAATAATAATACTAATACTAATAATAATAATAATAAGTATTAATAATAATACTAATACTAATAATAATAATAATAATAATAATAATAAGTAATAATAATAATAATAATAATAATAATAATAATTGATAATAATAATAGTTAATAATAATAATAATAATAATAATAATAATAAATAATAATAATAAAAATAATAATAATAATAAATAATAATTGATAATAATAATAATAATAAATAATAATAATAATAATAAGTATTAATAATAATACTAATACTAATAATAATAATAATAATAATAATAATAAGTAGTAATAATAATACTAATACTAATAATAATAATAATAAGTAGTAATAATAAATATTTCATTGTATTTATTATGGTAATAATTAAATATATATTACAATTATTACTATTAATAATAATAATAATAGTAATAGTAATAGTAGTGATAGTAGTAATAGTAGTAATAATAATAGTAATAATAGTAATAATAGTAATAGTAGTAATAGTAGTAATAATAGTAATAATAATAGTAGTGATAGTAATAATAATAATAGTAGTAATAGAAGTAATAATAATAGTAGTGATAGTAATAATAATAATAGTAGTGATAGTAATAATAATAATAGTAGTAATAGTAGTAATAATAATAGTAGTGATATTTTCTTGTTTCTGTTGATTTTTTCTAATTTACAATAATATCTTTCATGGAACAATTCTTTTATATTTACAAGAATTTTAATTTTTCAAGGAGGATCTTCTATTTCATAATTTCTTTTAATAATATTTTTTTTTCATTATTATTATTGTTTAATATTATTATTTATTATCACCTATTTTTTAATTATAATTAATTAATTTTTTTTTTAAATATAAAAATGGGGAAACTTTATATTTAATAATTATCTTAAATTATTTTGTAACTAGTTTTTAACATTATATCATTCTTGTTTACAATATGGTATTTTTTAGAGCATTATTTTTATTATAATTATTATTTCATATTTATTTCTTATTGATTACTTAAAACTATATTTATTTCATATATATTACAATATAGATGATTAAATAATTTGAATTTTTTACACTTTTTGATTTGATTATCTTTAAAGTTACACTAATAATTTATATAATCATTTTTAAATTGCTTATGCTATCCTATAAATTTCACTTTCTTTCCTAAAATAAGAGTTAAATAAGAACCCATATAAAGAAAAAAATTATTAAAATCAGCCATTAAACATTAATGTCAATAATTAGGTGATGAATTTTATATATTATTCAATATTCAATACAAAATAAAATTTTCTTTATTCAAACATTCCTTTTTTGAATAATATAGGAATTATATGTCAACATGATAACTTTTTTTTTTCTTACAATATACTAAGATGTTCTAAAGTAATAACTTTTATATATTATAAAGTACAATTTTCAAAAATAAACATTTACGAAAGTTCTATTTGTAATCTTTTTTTTTTTTTTCTAAATAACTATATTATATATATATATATATTTTTATATTTATGTTGTATAAATTACTATTATTTTCTCTACCAAAAAAAAAAAATCAAAGAAGGAAATAAACAGAAATAAATTATTTATTATTTATTGTTTATTATTTATTTATTATAAAGTTTTTTTTTGCTTTAAATTATATATTATATATTATATCTGATATTATTATATTATAATATTAATTAATTATGCTTTTTTTTTTTTTTTTTTTTTTTTTTTTTTTTTTTTTGTATATATATAATGTAAAAATAAAGAATATGTAAAAATACATATTTAAGCTTATTTTATACACATTTAAATCAATGCATAAAATTCCATAATCAATTGGATATACTTAACACTATTATGATTTATAACTTTTTTTTTCATATTATCATCATCTTTACATAATTTACCTAACTAACCCTAAATTTATAGTAATAGGTTGCTGAATACTTTTTAAATAATGTAGTTTTAAATATTAAAGTTTTATGTCACCTAATATATTTTATAACTAATAGTGAATTATTCACTATACAAATATAACCTAAATTATATTACTATTTTTTAATAAACTATTAAATATGAAATTTTTTTTATTTTATATTTTATAACAGAATAAAATATAAAAATAGTTTAATTTGTATAAATATCTAATAATTATTGATTTATATTTATTTATTAAAAACAAAAAAAAAAAAAAGACATTACTAGAAAAGTTGGAAAGTGTAATTTTTTTTTTAAAAATATATTTATATATTTGATATTGGTATAAAAATATACTTTTAAATAATTTTTTAGGAATCATACTTTTAATAATATAGATGTAATTTAATATAATAATTTTTTATCTAAGTTAAAAAAAAAAAAAAAAAAAAAAAAAAATTAAAAAATGATTTATATAGCATTGAATTTTTATATAAATAATTTAAATTTAATAAAGTAAATGCACAAATGGTGTGCTTTAAAATATATATATATAATAATTTAATGTTATATAAATCATTTTTTTCTATTTAAATAAAGAAAATATATTCTTTCGTTAAATGGAAAATTTTTATATAAATTCCTATATGGATATAAAATAATAAAATATAAAATATGAATTTATATTCTAGATACATGTTTAATGAATCAGAAATATATTTTAATATATGTAAAAACGATAATTAATATAGATGCTAAAATTCAAATATTGAAAAAAAAAAAAAAAAGGAAAAAAAAGTAAAGTTGAGTATATATTTTTAATATTATTATATAAATATATTATTAATAAAGTTGTTGATAAGAATTAATTATTTTAATATTTTTATATATCTAAACAAATATTAAAATATTTTATTTCATTCTATTATTTATTCGATATATATAATCATACTTTAATGACATAATGCCATATAATAATATTTTAATAATATTATTTTTTTTTATTTTTATTATTGAATTTGATTTTTTTTTTTAAAACATTATATTAATTTAACCAAACATGAAAGAAATATCAAAGCGTTATAATCTATTATAACATATATAATTTATATGATATTTTGAAAACTATTATTGTTTCAGAGATTTTCGTATTAGACCATTTTATCCATTTTTTTTTTTTAATAAATTTAAAACATATTTTAAAAATACTTAAACGTAATATTATATATTTTTATACATGCTAATAAAAAATCTAGGTTAATTTAATAGTATTTGCAGAGATAAAATATTCTATTGGTTTATATTAAAGAAATGATATATAAGATATTGGTTTGAACAATATTTTAATAATTATGAAATTCCTTAAAGATTTAAATAATTATATTATATAATTAATTTTGATGAATATATCTATTAAATAAAAAATAAAATAGAAAAAGATAATGATAAAAATTGTTATAGTAAACGCGAAGAATTAGAGTTTGGTAATAAAGATTTATTTAATATTTGAGTTAAAAATATATATATAATTTTAAATAATTTATTGAATATATTATTATTATTATTAAAATGACTAATATTAATAGAATAATTAGGTAAATAATTAATAAGTAGTTATTTACAATTTAATATTAATATTATGAAAAAAAGTAAATAACTCTTTATTAATTATTTTAATATAAAAGCTTTTTATTAGAAATTTAATAATAATAATAATAATAATAATAATAATAATAATAATAATAATAATAAATAAATAAATAAATAAATAAATAAATAAATAAAAAAGAATTTAAATAAATAAATAAAAAAGAATTTAAATAAATAAATAAATAAATAAATAAAAAAGAATTTAAATAAATAAATAAATAAATAAATAAATAAATAAAAATGAATTTAAATAAATAAATAAATAAATAAATAAATAAATAAATAAATAAACAAATTAATAAAAATGAACTATAGTTCAATTTTATTAATTTGTTTAACTTTATATATCGTTTTCCTTTAAAAAATGTATAATTTATTATGTACATGTATTTACATTTAATATGGTTTTAATTTATTCATTTTTTTAAAAAACAATATTTATATAAATATTATAAATATTATAATTCATTAATAATTAAAAATGTTTTTTCTTTTCTTTTCTTTTCTTTATATCATAGAACATTATATATTATTCATAATTTTTACAATAATAATATACATAATTATTCATAATTATACCATTATATAACAATGATATAACAATGATATAACAATGATATACATAATTATATATAAACTTTTTTTTTCAAGTCTATTATATATAATAAAATATTTTATATAGAACTAAAATGATTTATTGTATTAAAATGATTTATTGTATTAAAATGGAAACATTTTTGAATAAAAATGGAGATAAAAAAAACGGATTATATTCCACTTATTAATAATTGTATGTATGTATTTAGAAAAAAAATTTTTTTTGTGTGTATGGCTTATATATAAATATAAATATAAATATAAATATAAATATAAATATAACTAATAAATATATATAAAATATTTAGAAATGTATTATACATTAATATATTATATTAATATTAATATATTAATATATTGATATTTATTTTTAATATATCCTCCATTTTAATTAATACTAATTTGTATTTATATGAATCAAAAAAAAAAAAAAAAAAATAATAATAATATAATAATAAAATACTACACTTTACTTGTCTTTTTTTTTCTTTTCCCTTTCATTATTTCTGTGACAAATAAAAATTAAGCAAATAAACTTTATTAGTTTACAAATAATTTTATTGGATAAAACCTTAAAATTAAATTACTAAGTAATTATAAAGATTTTTTTTTGAATTTACTATAAATATGAATTAAAAAACAAACTCTTTATTTTTTTTTTTTTTATTATTTTTTATTTATATTTATAAATCTTTTTAAAAGTAAATAAATAAATAAATAAATTTGTAAATAATAATATTTTAAGGAAAATGACTCAACAAACTTACGTAACTTTAAATAATGGTGTAAAAATTCCACAATTTGGTTTAGGTGTATTTTTAGTTGATGGTGATAATAATACTGAAGACGCTGTTATTGAAGCTTTAAAATTAGGTTATCGTCATATTGATACTGCTCATGCCTATTTTAATGAAAGAGGTGTTGGTGAAGCTATAAAAAAAAGTGGAATTCCAAGAGAAGAAATTTTTGTTACTTCTAAACTTTGGCCAACTGAATATGGTGAAGGTCTTACTTATAAAGCTGTTGAAAAAATGCTTAAAAGATTACAATTAGATTATATTGATATGGTTTTATTACATCATCCAATGCGTGACTTTATTGGTGGTTGGAAAGATTTAGAAAAATTAAATGCTGATGGTAAAGTTAAAGCTATTGGTATTTCTAATTTTGATAAAGATTTCAATAAATTAGATGAATTATTAAAGGTAGCAAAAGTTATGCCAGCTGTTTGTCAAAGTGAATGTCATCCATATCAAACTCAACAAAAATTAAGAAATGCTTTAGGAAAATATAATACTTTAATTGAAGCTTATTATCCAATTGGTCATGGTGATAAAAATTTAATTAATGAACCAATATTTACTAAATTAGCTCAAAAGTATAATAAAACTAATGTTCAAATTATTTTAAGATGGCATATTCAATATGGTAATATTGTTATTCCAAAATCTAGTAATCCAGTTCATATTAAAGAAAACTTTGAAATTTTCGATTTTGAATTATCACCAGAAGAAATGGAAGAAATTAAAAAATTAGATACTGCTAAATATTATTTCTTAGTTCCATTTGCTGAATATGAAAAAATTATTGATGGTTATAATGAAAATGTTGCTAAATATGACTAAACATTTTTTTGTTTATGTATATATAGTATAATCCAAATGTAAAAAAAAAAAAAAAAAAAAAAAAAGTTTCCTTTATATAATGATATAAAGAAATTTTGTTTTTATATTATTCTATCTTGATAAAGATAACATTGTTAAAAATAAATAAATCATATAAATTATATTAAAATAAGAGCAAAAAATAAATCAATAAATATAAATAAATATATAAATCAAAATAAATATAAATAAATCAAAATAAATATATAAATAAATATATAAATAAATATATAAATAAATAAATGAATAAATAAATGAATAAATAATAAAATGTTATATAAAAAAATATGTAAATGAACAAGCAAATAAAATTATTTAAAATAAATAAAATAAAATAAAATAAAAGAATATTCTTAATTTATTATATTACTATTATTTTTATTTTTATGTTTATTTTCATTTTTTATAATTTTTTTTTTTATTTTTTATTTTTATTTTATATTTTTTTATTATTATTTTTATTTTTATTTTTATTATTTACTTATTTACTTATATTTATAAAAAAAATTACTAATACATAAAATATTCTATTTATTTTTTTCTTATTTTTTTTTTTTTTTCTTATATTTTTATATTTTTTTTAGACAATGATTATTAATTTTTATATTTAAAATAAATGAAATATAAAAAATAAATAAAAAGTAATAAAAGATACCAAAGAAAATAATAAATTTTTTTATTACTAGATATTAATTAAATTAATATATATATATATATATTATATAAACAAAAAGGAAAGATGTTAGAACTTTTAATATCTCTCATTCATCGAATGGAATATCATTCGAATCAGTGTCGGAATAAATTTCATGCCTTAATTCTTTTCGAATGCATAACATACCATCAAGGAAAACGTTAAGTATCATGTAAATATATATATATTAATTAATATATTATCTTCATAATCTTCTTCATAATCTTCGCCCAAAGTCTATAAATAGTATTTTCCAGTGATTTATTTTCAATAGTTAAGACAAACATAAGAAATAAGTTATCATTGTAGTTAAAAATTGTATTTCTATCATTGTTCAAAGGATTTACAATTAATATTCCAATGATCAACTTTTTTTTTTATCATTAGATTTTTACATACTTCTCTTGACTATTTGAAAATTTTTTTGAAGGGAAAAGGAGTGGGAAGATAAAATAGTTTGAAGTCCTCTTTTTTTTTTTTTTTTTTTTTTTTTTTTTTTTTTACAAGAAATTAAAATAGAATGGTAATCAGAAATATGCTTAGGTAAGGATAGAATTGCATGCTAAATATTATATATATATATATATATTTACATTTATATTTATTCAACTTCTTTTATTGGCTCTTTTACAAGTTCTTCTTCTGAAGATTTTTGTTTATCTAATACTTTTTTAGATTTAAACTTTAATTTTGTTAATAGGAATGAAAATATAAATATGATAACTGCTGGAGGTAAAAATGTTGCGATGTAAGAAAAATTGACAGCTTTAATATAATGATAAGGTGCATTTTCTAATGTTTTAAGATCATTTACTGAAACTAATTTTTTTTTTTTTAAATATATATAGATATATCAAAATTAAATATTATATAAAAGTTATATTATTAATTATTAATTTCTTTATATATAATTATTCTGATATATAATTTATTTATCTATCTATCTATTTATTCATTCATTTATATTGATAAGATATAATTAATTTAATAAATTATTATCATTACCATGTTGAATATTTGGATAGGCTTTTTTATAATTACTGCTAAATTTATTTTTAACTACCATACTATTTATTAAATAAATATTATAAATAAACATATATAAAATAGATTAATAAAGGTACTTTTTTCTTCATTTTTTTTTCTTATGTTTCAATTTATAAACTTTTAATACAAATAAAATGTATATAATATTATTAATTATAGAACATATTAATAACATTTTACCCAAAAATAGCAACTCCTAAAACACCACCAATCATACGGAAGAAAAGAGTAACAGCAGTTGAAACAGCACTTACTATTAATATTATTATGATGATTTTTTTTTTTTTTTAGTTTATAAATTTTTATAATTATATAATTATATATATGAATAGTTAATGTATTATTAATAAAATATTTATATTTGTATTATATAATATAATATAAATATAAATGTACTGTATTATTAATAAAAAATATATATTAAATATATTTATATTTATATTTATATTTATATTTACAAGCTGAAGGTGCTGATATTTGAGCAATAACAAGAGAAAATTGAAGTGGTATAGATATACAAAAACCATAAATTAAATAAATGATAGCTTCTACATAAAATGGTGTATGTTCTCCAATAAAAGATAAACTGTAACAGCAAAAAAATAATAAAAAGGCTCCAATAATAGTAAATTCTTTAATATGACCATATTTTTCAATTAACCAACCACTTCCAACACTACTTAGTGCAATTGTAATACTATTATTAAAAATAAATAAAAAAAATAAAAATGAATAAATAAATAAATAAATAAATAAATAAAAATGAATAAATAAATAAATAAATAAATGAATAAATAATAAATAAATAAATAAATAAATATATTAATATATATATATATGTATATATATTTACAATGCTGGAATAATTCTTAGACCTGACTTTGTTGCTGAAAATCCACGACCATTTTCTAATAAAAATTATATATATATATATATTAATTTATATTTAAATTTTAAAGATATAATAATAATTATATTAAAAAAAAAATATATATATATATATATATATGTATTATTCTTTACGGTATAACATAGAAAAAACATTATTAAAGGTAATAAAAATTAATCCAGCCATGATTGACATAATTGCACAAATTCTAAGATTATTAATTTTAAATAAATGAAATGGTATAATAGGTTCTTTTGCAATTTTATATTCGACAAAAAGGAAACAACATATTAAAACTAAAAAGGCACCAAACAATCCTAAAATTACTGATGATGTCCATTCATAAGTAGTACCTTTTATTTATTTTTTTATAAAAATAGAAATGCAAAAATAAAATAAATAAATGAATTAATAAATAATCACATTATTATTATTATTATTATTATTATTATTATTATTATCAATTATTATTAAATATTTAATTTTTTATTGAAATAATGTAAAAAATTAAAAAAATGATGATATTTTTTTTTTACCTCCCCAGTTTAAACCAAGTAATAAACAAACAATAGCAGCTATTTTATATATTGATTTATATATATTTTATTTTGTTTATTATAATTGTAATAATATATATATATATAAAATAATTAATTTTATACTAAAAATAAAAAAAGTAGTTTTTTTTTTTTTTTTTTTTCTTTATAATTTAATATTATATATAGATTTGTATCATTACAAATTAAGAAGAAAGTTCCTATAAAATCAATTCGCTTAAATTTTTCTTTAAAAGTACCAGGAGGTATTGGAATTTTTACAAAAAGACCAATACATGTCATAGCAATAAGACATAATGGTATATTAATATAGAATGCCCATCTCCATCTTTAAAAAAAAATATATAATTATTATAAATATGTAAATATATAAATAATAAAGTATACAATTTATTAAAAAAATTTATATATATATTTAAATTTATATATAGATAACTAACGATAAAAAATCTGTAAAGAGTCCACCAACTAAAGGACCAATACCCATAGTTAAAGAAAAAATAGAATTAAGTAATCCTAAATAGGTACCTCTTTATAAATTAAAAAATAATTTATAAAAAGATAAGAATCAAAAAAAAAAAAAAAATGATAAAAAGATCAATAATTAATAATAGTTTAATAACCAATACTATATATTCGTTAATACCTTTGTTTTATTGAAACAATATCAGCACAAATAATATTAGACATTGAAATAAGAGAACCACCAGCTGTTCCTTGAAATGCTCTTGCAGCAACAATCATATTAAAACTTTTTGAAACTAATTATTAAGTTTGAATAATATATATATATATTAAAATATTAAATTAATTAATTAAATATATATATATAATATATTTAATCATGTTATTATATGTATGCTATGCTATAATATATATATATATATATATATTACCACTACATATCACTGAACTAATTAAGAAAATTGATAACACAAATAACATAACTGGTCTTCTACCAAAAATATCTGCCACTAATGGAAATAATATTTATATATAAATTATTATTATATATTATTTATTATTTATTATTTTTATTGTTGTTATTATTATACTTTAATTATGATATATGTAAGTATTACGTACATTTTCCACAAGCTATTTATTATATATTAGATTTATAATATACATTATTAATATGATATGAATATATATAAAAGAATAAGAAAATATATTTTATTTTAATTTTAAAAAAAATATTATTAAATAATATTTTACTTGGTGAAAAAGAAGTATTTCCTAATAAATATGCTAAAATAACCCATGTATAATTTTCTTGTGAATTAAATTCTTTTGATATTGAAGGTAAAGTAGTTGCAACAACAGTAATATCTAAACTTGCCATTGATAATGAAATTACTGTATATAATGATTGATTTTTTAAAAATGTTATTAATAATTAAATAAATATTTATATATTTATATTTAAAAAAAAAAATAAAAATAATATATTCAATTTACATAGAGATATAATAACACAAAAGAATTGTTTCTAAAAAAAAAAATAATAATAATAATAATAATAATATATAAATATATAATTAAGTTATATTTTCATTATTTAAAATTTGGAATTGTATTTAAATTAATAATTGAATATTTTTATTACTTTAGGAAGTTTATATGTAGCATAATTTGGATCTATTTCTGGTTTATTACTTTTTATCTTTGTATCTTTTTGGTTATTTCTTATTTCAATTGAACATGAATTAGAATTTGAAGAATTTATACTGGTAATGTCAATGTCCTTATTGACATTATTTACTACTGAAGAATTTTCTTTACTCATATTTAATATTTAATGAAAATTTCTTAAATTACAAATTTTATTATTATAATTTCTTTATTTATATATTTAAAAAAACTTTTATATATTTTATATATTCATATACTACCAAAGTTTTATTTTCAGATAATTATATAATTTAAAATTTCTATTTTTTAAATTATTAAAATATTTATATTTTATATTTTTTATTTTTTATTTTCTACTTTTAATTTAAATCTTTTGGAATATTGTATAATAATAATAATTCAAACATAAAAATAATATTTATTTATTTATTTATTTTCTTATAATTAATTATTATTTGATAATTTCAATTTTAAAAAAAATGAAATTATCAAATATATTCAATTTATTTGTTTGTTTTCTTAAATTGTTTTATTAATTATATATTTGATAATTTCAATTTTTTTTTTTTTTTAAATAAAAAATAAAAAAAAAAAAAATTAAATAAATATTTATTTTATTAGCCAATAATATTTTAAAATTTTTATGATTATTAAAAAAAAAATATTTGATAAAAATATTTGGAACGTATATTACTAATATATTATTAATTAAAAAAATAAAACTATTAAAAATAAATTGATACAACGAATTTCAAATGTATTTACATTAATTTATTTTTTAATAGCAACGACCCTATAATTATGAAGTAATAAAGAGATTTTTATTTAATAAAATTTATAATATACAATTATAATAAGATATTTTTAAATATAATGAATATTTTATTGTTTAAATACAAAAAAATAAATTTGAAACATAAGTTAAATATATATATATATTTTTATCTTTATATGATATACTTGAATATAAAAATTAAAAAATGTATCAATATGTCTATGTTTGTAAGTTTATTGATAAAGGAAAAATTTTAATATAAAAAACAAATTAAAAATTTATAATAAATTAAACTTTATTATTGATAATTATAAAATTTATCCGCTACTTTCCGACTTTTCTATTTCCATGGTAGGTTTTGAATATTTTACTTTTGAAAAATAAATAAATTAATACTGTTTATATATATATATATATATATATATATTTTAATAGTAATATTTATATTTTTTTTATATAAGTAATATATAAAAAAAATTTTATATATTACTTATATACAATAATAGTTAAATTTAATAATAATACTCTTCAAAATATAGAGTATTTTTAAAAAATTTTATACATTATTTAGTTATTAAATATAAATGTAGTTAAAATTTAAAATTTATATTATTAATATATTAATATTTGTGTTTTTTATTATTATTTAAATAATATATACAATACATTTATATATATATATATATAAAATAATATATACATTTAATCATTGTATATATGATATAATATTGTTATTGAAAAAGTAAAAAAAAGAAATTCTTGGAGTGATTTTTTGAACACTTTGTAATATTAATATAGAAACTAAATAAAAATTGAAATAAAAATACCCTTTAAAAAAGAACTTTTAACATTTCTTTTTTTAAAATATTTATTCTAAAAAAATAACTATTATCTTTAAATAAAATAAAAAAAAGTAATAATAAAAAAGATATTTTCTTTATCTACACATAATTATATATATATAATACAATATAATTATCTATTTTGTTATATAATTAATTTTTATTTTCTTCTTTTTTGTTTTCAAGATTTATTGAATTTTTTCTAATTTTATTTGATTTTAATGTATCTTTTTCACTTTCATTTAGTAAAGAAGAAATTTTATTAATAGAATTATCACTGTTATCTTTACTATTATTATTAATTGGGGTTTCAATAGTATTAATACTAATTTCAACATCTTCAGTTTCTGAATTTTTTAATTTTTCTTCCATTTCCATTTTATTCTTCTTATTTTCTTTCTTCCTATTCCCTATTTTTGGAATATCTGAAAGGAAAAGTGTAAACATAAATGTTATAACTGCTGTTGATACATTTATAATTCTATATGATATTTGTATTGCTTCAACATAAATTTCTTCACCATTTGGTACTTTATGAATACCATTTACAGAAACTATATTATTTATAAATAAAATAAAATAAAATATATTATAATAGTTTAGTTAATAAAACTTTTAATTATTTAATAAAAATCAATAGTAATTATAATTTTGGTATTAAATTTTTAAATAATTAAAAATTTAATATCAAAATTATATATATAATATATTACCTTTAACTCCTGGATATCTTTCATTATAATATTTTGGGAATTTATTAGAAATCATGGCACTATTATTTTATTATTAGTATATTTTATATATTTATTCATTTATTAAATTATTTAAATTATTTATAATTAATATATTATATATATATATATTTATATATATATATAAAATTATAATTATCCTTTTTGATATACTTGATATTTTGATATCAAGTATATCAAAATAAAAAAATAAAAAATATATAATGTTAATTTATTTACCCAATTATTGTAATACCCATTACACCACCAATTAAACGACAGAAATTAATAAGTGTAGTTCCTATAGCTAAGACTAATATAACAAAAGCAATATATATATGTATTCATAAATATTTATATAATTATTTTTTATTTTAGTTATTATTTTATTAAGTATATTATTATAAAAAAAACTATTATTAATTTTTACATTTTTTTTCAGCTGATTGTTGAGTAACAAGAACAGAATTTTGCATATTCATTCCAACTGATATACCTAATAATGCTAAAACGAAACCTTCAAAATAATATGATGAATTCATTCCAAATAATGATACTAAATAAGCTGCAATAATTAAAGAAAAAGCCCCTGTCCTCATATATCTTTCTACATAACCATATTTACCAATTAAATATCCACTACCAATATTACCAATGGAAAGTGTTGTTCTTTTTTTTTTTTAAGTTTTAATATATATATATTTAATAAATAAATATATTAATATTTATTGATTTGAATTAACAAAATAGTATCATTTTTTTTATTTTAATTAATTAATATATATATATAATAGATATTTACGAATATGGAACTAATCTTAAACCTGATAAAGTTGCAGAAATGCCACGACCATCCTCTATAAATTTTTATATATGGTATTATTAAAATAATATTTGAATTATAAACCATTAATAAAATTAATTTAAAAATAAAAAATATTTTATTAAAAATATTATTAAGATAAATCAAAAGTTAAGATGATAGGTTACGATATAATAATGGCATAGTATTAGTTACACCAATAAATGTAATTCCTAAGAAGAAACTTATAAGACAACATAATGCAACATTTTTATTTTTAAATATTTGGAATGGAGTAATAGGTTCTTTAGCAATTTTCCATTCAACATATAAATATATAGTTCCACCAATAAAGAAACCAACAAATAATAAAATAATAACTGTAGATGTCCAAGAAAATTTAGTACCTAAATTTTTATTATATTATACATATACATATTCATATTATACATATTATTAATATGTATAATATTATTTATTTAGTAAAAAAATTAATAAAAACCAAATAATCATTTTATTATTTTCTGATTTGTAATAAAGAAAACAAAGAAAAAAAAATTACCACCCCAACTAAGTCCTAGTAAAAGTGAAACAACAGATGCTAAAATGTTTTTTTTTATTTAATTATATAAAAAAAATTTTTTATAAATATAAATTAATATTAGGAATTTAAGATAGAATAAAAATGAAATAATAGAAAAAAAATAAAAAATATAGATATAATATTTTTACCAACTAAGAAGAAAGTTCCTATAAAATCAATTTTTTTAATTTTTTCAGATATTGAACCAGGTGGAGTTGGAATATTAACATATAAGAAAATTACAATAATAGCAGCTATACCAACTGGAATGTTAATATAAAAAGCCCATCTCCAACTTTTTTTTCAATATAATGATAAATTTGATTAATAAAAATTATAGATATATGTATGTATAGTATTAATTATTTCCCCTTAATCCTTTTAAGATTACATATATATAAATTATTTAATATCTTACGATAATTTATCGGTAAATAAACCACCAACTAATGGACCAATAACTGAAGAACATGCAAATACAGCACCAGAAATTCCCATATATACACCTCTAAAAATAAAATAAATTATTTATTTTTTTTATATTTAATATAATTTTTTTATATTATTATTATTTTTGTTCTTAATTTTTTTTTTTTAATATAATTTTTCTTTTTTTTTTAATTACCTTTTTTTTAATGGCACAATATCAGATATAATAATATTAGTCATTGCCATAATACCACCACCTCCTATACCTTGTATACCTCTAAATATAATAAGCATTTGAATATTTTGTGCAGCTTCAAATATATATAAAATAAAAATTATTATTATAATTGTTTAATAATGATTAAATATTATACGTATATATACATATATATTTATATATATTAATTTATATATATAATTAATATTAAAATATTTTATAATAAAAATAATAATAAAATTACCTCCACAAACAGTTGAAGTGGAAATAAAAACAATTAAAACACATATCATAACAGGTTTTCTTCCAAAAATGTCAGCAACTATTTATATATATATATATATAATATATAAAATTTTAATAATATTTTACAAATTAAATAATTTATCATTTTATATTTAATAAAATTTTTTACTTTTTCTTTCGTTTTATAACTTACATTTTCCGAACACTAATATATTATTACAATATAAAAAAAATGTATATTGTATATTATAATAAAAATATATTTTAATATTTCTTCTTTAAAATATATTTAATTTTAATATATATAATTATCATTATTTATATGTATATATAGTATTTACTCGGTTGGAATGCTGTTTTAGCTAACAAATATGCCGTAACAACCCATGTATATTCTTCTTTAGAATTAAATTGGTTACTAATAGTTGGTAAAGCTGTAGCGACAATAGAAATATCTAAACTAGATATAATTAAAGAAAGAACTAATGTAATAAAATGAAATAAAAATTAATACATTTTATTATTGTTTTCATTTTAATTTTTGTTATTATTTTATAATAAATTTTAAAGATATATATAAAAAATTCTTTAATTACTTAAAGCTAAAATAACCAAAAAAAATTTTGTCTATATGTCAGTATTATTTTTAATAGAATATTTAAAAAATATATATATATTGATTAATATATATTTTAATGAATAAATGATTTTTTCTTATAAATAATATATGCTACTATTATCATTTACCTTTGATAATTTTACATTTACATCATCCAAACTTGATCCTTTATTCAAAATTTTACTATTTTTTTGCATTTCTTCCTTTTCATCAACTATTTTGACCTTTTCTTCATACATTGTAATATCTATTTGAACTTTTTCTTCCATTTTTATTTATTATTATTTTATAATAAAACTATTTAAAAATAGAATTAATTTTAAATATAATATTAATTATATTAACAAATATAATTAATCATTTTTTCCTTTTCTATAATTTTTCTCTTTTTTTTTTTTAATTATTTTCTCGGTATAAAACTTTTTTGAATTTTTTTTGGTTATTTTAATGGAAAAAAAATTTTTTAAAAGTTTAACCTTTTTTAAAAATCATATTTCACAATGCTTTTTTAAAATTTATTGTAAATATATTTTTAATTTGATCTTTACCAAATAAAATAAAAATAGAAGTATGTATCCCATTATTTATATTAAAGTTTCAAATAATAATTATCAACAGTTCTATATATTTGATAAGTGAATATTTATATATATATATATATATATATATATTTTTTTTTTCTTTTTTTTCTTCTTTTAAATAAATTACTTTTCTAAATATTATTAATTACATAAAAAATACTTGTGTAACAATATTTTTTTTTTGTTTTTTATTCCTATATTTAATATAAAGAAAACTCTATTGGGAACAAATTTACTTCATATATAATTCTTTTTTTATTATAATTATAATTGATTTTTGGATATTTCATCTAATTATTTAATTATTAATTTTATTATTAAAAATAAAAAATATTATAAAATATCCTCTTACTTTTTATTTACTTGTCTAGATTACACCATAATGTGAAAATAATATTAAGAAAAATTTTAAATCTCAATATTTTTTATTGAAATCAATGTATTATATATAATGGAGTCATAAAAAAAGCACTTCATTAGTTATAATTGTTATATTATTTAAAAATATACTTTAATATTATTATTGAAAATAATTTCTAATATAAAAAAGTATACATTTCTTTTTGTTTTTATATCTTTACTGTGGTCAAATAAAAATATTTATTTTTTATTTTTAAAGATATTTTTATAATATGATCAGTATAACCCATGATCAAAAAATCTTTATCTGTTTAATTTGATGTGATTCAGTAAAAAAATTTTTTTAATCTAATCAAACTTTTTAATATTATTTAATTACATTTTATTAATAGATTAAAAAATTTTTTTTTAAATTATAATGAAAAAACAAGCCATTTTTTTTTTTAAAAAAAAAAGGCGTCATACTATTACATATTATTATTTATTATATATTATTTACTTATTATTAATATTATTATTAAGATTATTTTTTTGTTTTATCTTATTTTAATGTATTTTAATATATATCCAATAAATCATAAAATGCTTTGTATTTTTTTTTTCTAATTCCAATTTTCTTCTTTTGTATTATACCATCTCTAAGAGGGAAACAAAGATTTTAGATAAAATTTTCAAAAGCATTTATATCTCTATTCCTTTTTTACTCTTTTAATATTACAAGATCCTTAGTCATATTTATTTTACTTTTATTTTATTTATTATAAATTTATTTAAATATTATTATATAAAAAATATAAATAATTTAAAAAAAATTCTTTTAAATTGATAAAAATTTTTACTACTTATAATAATAATAGTAATAATAAAAACTTTTAATTAATAAAAAAAAGGATTTAAATAAGATCAAATTATTTAATTATTAAATGTATATATGCTTTAATTATAAAAAAAGGGGAAAAAATGGATATAATAATTAATATATATTTGAAAAAAAAAAATTTATTAGTCCACTTTTTTCTATTCAAGACAATATCAATGTATTTACTTTTTTAATGTTTTAATTAATAATAAAGAATATTATTAATAAAGCATATTTACAATAAGTTTAATTATATGAATCCACTTTTTTCTATTCAAGACAATATCAATGTATTTACTTTTTTAATGTTTTAATTAATAATAAAGAATATTATTAATAAAGCATATTTACAATAAGTTTAATTATATGAATCCACTTTTTTCTATTCAAGACAATATCAATGTATTTACTTTTTTAATGTTTTAATTAATAATAAAGAATATTATTAATAAAGCATATTTACAATAAGTTTAATTATATGAATCCACTTTTTTCTATTCAAGACAATATCAATGTATTTACTTTTTTAATGTTTTAATTAATAATAAAGAATATTATTAATAAAGCATATTTACAATAAGTTTAATTATATGAATAAATATAAATAATGATTGCATATATTTGATTATTCAATTTATAATTAATATTATTAAAGTATTAATATGAAAAATTATATAAATATTTTGTTTTTTAACAATTTTATTTGATAATTAAAATTTTATTTGTTTTATTTTATGTTTTATATTTATCTAATTTTTATCTTTATTTTTATTTTTATTTTTTTTATGTTTTATTTTTTTATGTTTTATTTTTTTATGTTTATTTTTAACTTTATTTTATTTTATTTTTTTTGTTTGGTTTTGTTTTAAAGTATTATTAATTTTTTTTAATTAAAAAAAAAAAGAGAAAAAAATTTTTTTAATTCCATTATACTTCTTTATAATCTTAATACCCAAATATATAAATATTACTTAATAAATAAATAAATAATTAAAACTATATATGTATGTTTATAAATAAAATATTATTCTTATCAGATTTATGAATAATAAATATTTTTTAATTTTTAATCTCTACTTTAAATTATGTAATAAAATAAAAAAAAAAAATAACTTATTTAATAATTTAATAAATTTAAAATTAGTATTAGAAAAGAAAAAATAAAATAAAAATAAAAAGAATAACTTTTAAAATCATTCCATTAACTTATAGTGATTCATATTGCCATTTACTAATGAATGAATTATATATATATAAATATATATAAATTTATGTATTAGTCAAACTTTTTGTTATATAATGGTTATTTTATCTTTCTTTTAATTGAATTTAAATTTCTATAAAATAGATATTGAATTTAAACCTCATTAAGATCTTTTATGTTCATCAATAGAAATTTCAGTAATATTAGGACTATCATTATTTGGATTTGGTGTTTTATCAATATCTATTTCAATATCTTTATTCTTTTCTTTAGTTTCAGTCATATTTTTTAATTTTTCTTCATTCATTTTTCTTTCTTTTTTTCTATTACCAATAGCTGGAATAAAACCATATAAGAGTGTAAGTATTAATGTTAATACTGCTCCTGGTATTAAAATTGCTCTATAAGATGTTTGAATAGCTTTAGTATATATTGCTTCACCACCAGGTATATCATGAATATCATTAACAGTGACTAAAAATATTTATTACATAAATAAAAATAAATATTAAAATAATATTAATTATATATATTTTTTAATAAATATATATATATTATAAAAAATATATATATTTTAAAACTTTTTTTTTTTTTTTAAAAAAAAATTACCTATTTTTCCTGGATATTCTTCAGCGTAATATTTTGGGAATTCATTAGAAATAATAGCACTTTATATTTTAATTAAAATATTAAAATTTATTAATAAAATATATTTATTTTTTTTTATTTTACTTTATTTTATATATAAAATCTTTAAATAGTTCTGATTTTTTAATTTTATTTTATATATATATTTAATAATTTACCCAATTAAAGTAACACCAAATACACCACCAATTAAACGGAAGAAATTATTTAAAGTAGTTCCAATAGCTAAAACTTTATTTTTGAAAGGAATAAAAAAAAAAAAAAAACATTATTATCATTAATTATTAATTATTAATTATTAATAATTATTGTTTACTAATATTATATTAAAAAATATATATGTATATAAAGTTTACATTTCTTTTCGGCTGATTGTTGAGTTACAAGAATAGTGTTTTGCATAATTAAACCAACAGCAAGACCAAATAAACTAAGAGGGAATACTTCAAAAAGATATGAAGAATCAACACCTATTAATGTAATTAAGTATGATGTAACAATTAAACCAAGGGCACCAACTGACATATATCTTTCAACATAGCCATATTTTCCAATTAAAAAACCACTTCCAATATTAGCTATTGAAATAAAGAATCTAATAATAATAAAAAATATTTATAAAAAAGTTAAAAATATTAAATAAAATTATTTATTTATTTATTTATTTATTTATTTTTAAAAATAAATAAATTAAATTGCTATATAAAATTAACTTACGATTGTGGAACTAATCTTAATCCAGAATTTGTTGCTGAAATCTTACGACCATCCTCTATTTTATATAAAAATTAAGTTAATAATATGATAAAATAATGATAAAGAAATAAAAAATCAATATTATAGTATAGTTTAAAAAATATATATATTAACATTAATATGAATATATTATAAATTAATAATAATATCATTAATAACAAAACTTACGATATAACAATGGAATTGTATTACCAAAACCTAAGAATGTAATACCAAGTGTAAAACTAATAAATAATGATAATCCAACATTTCTATTTTTAAATATTTGGAATGGTGTTAATGGTTCTTTTGCAAATTTCCATTCAACAATTAAATATATTGTAAATCCAATAGCAAATCCAACAAATAATAAAATAATAGTAGCTGATGACCAAGGATATTTTGATCCTATTATTTTGCATGAGAAAAAAAATTATTTATTTAATATATTGTTACAATATATATATATATAGAGAGAGAGAGAGAGTTAGAGTTTCTTGATAATTATTAAAAGAATATATATATTTATATTAATTTTATTAAAAAATTACCTCCCCAACTGAGACCAAGTAAAAGTGATACAACAGTTGCTAAAATTATTTTAAAAAAAAAAAAAAAACATTATTAATGATAATAATAATAATAATAATAATTTATTAGTAAAAATATTATATAAATATATATATATTTAATATTAAATATATAATAATGCAAAAGTGTTTCATATAATTATATTTACCAACTAAAAGAAAAGTTCCTAAGAAATCAATTCTTTTTATTTTTTCCATCATAGAACCTGGAGGTGTTGGGATATTAACAAATAAAGAAATAACAATAACAGCAATTACACCAACTGGTACATTAATATAAAATGCCCATCTCCAACTTTAAATAAATAAATAAACAAATATAAATAAAAAAATATAAATAAATAAATATAAATAAATAAATAAATAAATATATATATATAATATATAATATATTATTTATTTTTTAAAATATTAAAAAAAAAAATGTTTTACCTTAATTTATCTGTAAAGAAACCACCAACTAATGGACCAATAACTGAAGAAAATGCAAAAACAGCACCAACGACACCCATATAGATACCTCTGAATTTATATATATAACATAATATAAAAAATTTAATAATTTTTTTTTTTAATTAATAAAATATATTATATATAATATTTAAAATATATAATTTTACCTTTTTCTTAATGGAACAATATCAGCAATAATAACATTAACCATTGCTAAAATACCTCCACCACCAATACCTTGAAAACCTCTTGCAATAATAAGCATTTTAATATTTTTGGCAGCTATGAAAAAAATTAGTTTTTTAAAAGAATTTTAGTTATATATATTATATTATATTATATATATTATATATATTATTTATTTATTTATTTAATAAATAAAAAAGATTTTTAACATTAAAAAATATTATTATAAAAAAAACAAAAAAAAAAAAAAATTAAACATACCACCACAAAGAGCTGAAGTAACAGCAAAAAGAACTAATGCAAAAATCATATTTGGTCTTCTTCCAAAAATATCAGAAACTATTATTATTTATAAATAATAATTTAATAATTAATTATTTTAAATAATACAATTTTTTTTATTATCTTTGTTCTATATTATTTACTTACATTTTCCAAACACTTAAAATTGTACATTTAATGAAAAAAAATAAATATTATTTTATATAATGTTGATTATTATATATATAATTAATTATTATTAAATTAATATCAATTATATATTATTATATATATATTTTTAATTTATTTAAAATTATTTATATTATTTATATTATAAATATTTGTTATTATTAATTACTTGGTTGAAATGATGTATTTCCTAACATGTAAGCAGTAATTACCCAAGTATATTCATCTTTTGAACGAAATTGATTACTAATAGTTGGTAAAGCTGTTGCAACAATTGAAATATCCAAACTAGACATAGCCAATGATATAACTTTAAAATATTATACAATAAAACTATTAATTTATATCTTCTTTTTTTTTATTATTTAAATTTTCATTAATTACTATTAATTAATTATTCACGTTATTTTAAATTAATAAATAATAATAATAATTACTTAAAGCTAAAATTACTAAAAAGAATTTAGTCTACAATATATAAAAAAATAATTTATATATATTAGTATAATGTTTATAATATTAATAATAGAAATAATAATTATAATAATAATAATAATAATAATAATATTCATACCTTTGATAATTGAACATTTACTGCATCAATACTTTTTTGAATCTCATTATCGCTTCTTTCTTCAATGCTTTTTTTTCTTTCTTCAATTGCTATAGAATCTTCATGTAATGTAGATTGGTCAGTTGTAACTGATATTTCATCCATATTTACTATATGTTAATTGTATACTTTATATTTAAATTTTATCTATTTATATTATGAATATTATCTTTTCTTTTAATATTAAAATCTTATAAATTTTAAAAATAAAAAAAAAATTATAAAAATAAATATAAATGTTTTAGTAAATATTTAATATAAAATTTATAATAATTATAACTAAAATTATTCTAATTATAATAATTACAATTTTTTACAATTTTTTAATCTTAAATATTTTTTTTAATAATTTATTTTTATTTTTACCTTATTTTTATTTTTACTTTATTTAATTTAATTTAACTTAATTTAATTTTGATTTAGTTTTATTTTTTTTAGAAAAAAAATATTGTTAAAAAACTGAGTTTTGTTTTATTAGATTCTTTTCTCTTTATATACTTTTTTTTTTTATTTTTTTTTTATTTTTTTTAATATATTTTTATTCCTTTATTTTTTTTTATATATATAATTTTTTTTTTTTTTTTTTTTTTTTTTTTTTTTAATTTTTATTTTTAAAATCTTAAACAATATTAAATATTAAAATATAACAATATATTAAAATACATTGTAATATATTAGTATTGTTTTTTTTTTTTGGTAATTTAAAAAAGAAAAAAAAATAAAAAGACTTTCATAAACAAATCAAATAAATCAATAAATGATAACTATATATAATAATATATAATTATATATAATATATAATTTATAATATATTAATAATACAATTATTAGAATAGAATTAATATATATGAAAATTTATTATTAATTTAAAATCTATATAATAATTATTTTTGGTAATATACTTTATTATATATTAATGAGAATAATATTTATAATATATTTATGTAATAAACATTGATTTATGTATTAAAACAAATATATAACATATATCACGTGCATTCATTTATCCCTTTTTAACAGTTTATGAAAATTAAAATATAATATTTAAAACAATTGAATAAAAATTAATATATTATAAATGTATTATTAATATATTAATATAATATTAAAATTAATATATTATTAATACAAAATTAAAAAAAAAATTTTTCCGCATTTAATTTTTTTTAACAGTTTATTAAATGCTTTTTTTTTTCTGTTATTTTTTTAATTTTTATTTTTGTATTAATAATAAATTGTTCAATATATTAAATATTAAATATTATATATTATTTTATATATTAAAAATGTATTTATATCTTAACCTTTATGATTCAAATATCTTTTTTTAATTAATATAGAAAATAATTAATTTTTTTATAGATAAAGATTTAATTAAAATTAAAACAATAATAATTATTGAATAGAAAACTTTTTTTTGTTTTTTATTAGAAATAAAATAATCTAATTTTATTATTAATAATGAAAAGTTTTAAAAATTTTTTATTTATTTATGAATTGATTGTTATTATTTTAAACATATAAAACTTGTTTTATATTAAATAAAGGAATTAAGGTTAATTTTAAAAATAAGTATAAATCTGATTAAAGTTTATGTATTACGTATTATCATTTATTATAAATAATAATAATAATAATAATAATTAATAATCTCAAATTTTTAATTTAATAAATCATTAATAAATACATATAATTTTTACTGAACTATAGTATTATAGTATCATAGTATAGAGTTAAAAAAAAAAAAAAAACATTTTTTATGATATATTATAACCTTTATTTTTTTAAAAAAAATTAAATCTTATTAAATTCTATAATATATAATAGAATTTAATAAAGTTTTAATTAAAATTAAATGTAATTGGTAAACTTTTTAATACCAAAAGAATGATATTTATACCAAAAAAGTAAAAAATACTATTTCTATTATATTATTCATTTTTGTAATTGTAACTTTCAATTAAAAGTTAAATATTATAACTATTTTTAAGCAATTTTAAAAAATAAAGTATTTTTTATTAATATATATTTATATATATATTGTTAACTTTTTTTTTTCCAAATTATATATATTTATATATGCTATATAAATTTTTTTATTAAAATAATAATAAATTATTATAATTATTTTTAAAAATTAATTATTTTATTATTTTTTTGATAGTATAATTTATTTTCTCATATATATATAAATATAAGAAATTTAATTTATATATATATATATATCTGTAATCTGAAGTTTTTTTTTTTAACCTAGAATAAAGTAACTTCGACTCCTTCTTCTTCTTCAAGAACTTCATCATCATCATCATTATCATCTTCTTCATCTTCATCGTCCATTAAAACTGCATTCATTTGAGTAAATATATATGAAATTCTATTTTTATTATAGGTAGAACATCTATTATCATATCTAGAATATCTATGAGAAGCTCTATTATCAAATCCATTAGAATATCTATTAGAATATCTTGAAAATCTGTTAGAATATCTGTATGAAAGTCTTTTTGAATATCTATTGTCATTTTCAGATACAGGATTTTCTGTATTTTCACTAAATTCGACAACTTTGGTTTCATTATTATTAATTTCAACAGTATTAGAAAATCCAACTTGATGTTCCTTCTTTGGTTCTTCCTTTTCAACTTCATTTGGAATATTAATAGTTTTTTCATTATTTTCATTAGTTTCCGTAATACTACTTCCTCCATCATTGTCATTAACATAGTTTGACTTTTCAACTACAGTATTTTGTTGATAATTAGTATCAGTAACAACCTTTTTCTTTTTTTGAATTCTTGATCCAATAACTGGAATCTTTTTAAGGAATAAAATAGCAATAAATGTAATTATTGATGCCAAAAATGGAATTATTCTATATGTAAATTGAATAGCTTCTACATAATAGAATCTACCATCGGGAAGAGTTCCAATATCTTTAATACCAAAATCTAATAATATATTATATTCATATTTATTAATAAGGGGAAAAAATTATTTTTTTTTTATTTAAATTTTTTTATTATATTTAAAAAAATTTTTTTTTATTATAAATGCATTTAATTAAATATTTTTATATAAATATAAATGATTTAAAATATTACCTTCATCTTTCATATCTTGATAATTTTTTATATATAAACTTCTGAATTTACTGGCAACAAGGATACTTTTATACATTATATTTTATATTATTTATACATCATTAGTATTTATTAATATAAAGTATAGTATAGTATATATATATGTTAACAATAAAAAAAAATTACATACCCGTATAGAGAAATACCTAAAATACCACCAATTAAATGGAAGAAAGTCATTACAGTTGAACCAATTGATATATCTATGAGATTTTTGTAATTATATATTTACAATAATATAAAAATTAATAAATTTAATAAAAACATTAATCAAATATACTACTACTACTACTACTACTACTACTACTACTACTACTACTACTACTACTACTACTACCACTATTACTACTACTACTACTATTTATAATAATAATAATAATAATAATAATAATAATAATAATAATAATAATAATAATAATAATAATAATAATAATAATAATAATAATAATAATAATAATAATAATAATAATAATAATAATAATAATAACAATAATAATAATAATAACAATTTTTTTTTAAAACTTTGAAAAATACTAACACTTTTTCCTGACACACTGTTGAGTAATAAGAACACAACTATGTGTATTTAAACCAAGTTTTAAACCTAGTAAAACCACAATAAACAAAATATATGGAATAGGGGTATTCATATTAATGGTAGATAATAGGTAATTTCCTAACATAACTACTAATGTACCAGCCATCATATATCTTTGAATATAACCAAATTTTCCAATAAGATATCCAGTTAAAATATTACCCAATGATGAAGTTATTCTATATATATATATATATATATATATATATAAATATTGAATATACAAAAATGAAATGTAAATAATAATAATAATAATAATAATAAAGTGTAAATTATATATAAATATTTAATAATATTTACGATTGTGGTGCTAGCATTAAACCAGAAAGAGTTGCTGAAATACCTCTACCATCATCTATTAAATATTTGTTTATTAATAATTTTATTTTATATCCATTTATTTACAAAATATTTATATATCATTTAAAATATATATATTAAATGATATGTATTAAGATTTATATTTTTTTTTTAAAAAAAAAAAAAAAAACACTTACGGAATAATAATGGTAATGTATTTGTTACAGTCATAGCAGCCATACCAAAGAAAAAGTTAATAATACATGTTACAATAACATTCCTATTCTTAAACATTTGTAAAGGAATTATAGGATGTTTTGCAATTTTATGTTCTACTAATATAAATGATGTAAATAAAACAATAAATGATACAAATAGCATTATAATTTCTAGGGAAGACCATGGATAATCAACACCTAATATATATTTAAATAGTAGAAAAATTAAATTAAAATTAATATACTATTTTTTTATAATAATATTAATATAAAAAATATATATATATATTAATATAGAAAAAAAAAAAAAAACAACTTACCACCCCAACTTAATGCTAACAAAATCGAAACAATAGTACCTATAAATAAAATTAAGGTAAAAATATTTATTAAAATGAAATTGTAATAATAACAAAAATATAAGTATTGTAAATAATTAAAACTTACCAACTAATAAAAATGTTCCAAGGAAATCTATTTTTTCAATTTTTTCTTTAAATGAAGTAATTTCTTTTGATGGCATATCTAAATAGAAATAAATAATTGCACCAGCAGTAATACAAAGTGGGAAATTAATAAAGAAAGCCCATCTCCATCTATATTATTGATTTTTTTTTTTTAAAAAAAAAAAAAAAAAAAAAAAAGATTTTATTTTATTATTTTATAGTTTTCATAAAATATTAAAAATTTTTTGTTTTTTTTTTTATTAATATATTTAATATTGATAATATATAATAAGTAAAAAAAAAAATTAAATATTCTATATTACGATAAGTAATCAGTTAATAAACCACCAACTAATGGACCAGTGACTGATGCACATGTTGAAACAGCACTAGTAATACCCATATATACACCTCTACATGAATATAATATATATAAAAAAATATTAATAATAATATATTAAATTTTTTTTTTTTTTAAAAAAAAAAGTATACCTTTTTCTTAATGGAACAATATCAGCAATAATAACAATAACCATACTGAAAAAACCACCACCACCAATACCTTGGAAACCTCTAAAAACAATAAGAGCTTCAATACTTTGAGCAGCTTTAAATATTAAATATAAATTTTTTATATAATAAATATATATAAAATTATCATTTACGTTTTTTTTATTTTTTTTTTTTAAAAAAAAAAAATTTTTTTATAATAATAATTTTGCTTTAATAGTTATAAAAATTACTTACCACCACATAAAGCTGATGAAACAATGAAAAGAGTCAATACAAATAAAAGGACTTGTTTTCTTCCAAAAATATCGGCAACTGTATAAATCATTAAAAATAATTAATAAATTATTATTAAAATATTTATAGATTAATTATAATAAGTAAATATAATATCTATGGATGAATTATATATTTAAAAAAAAAAGTATTTTTGAATAAAATCTTACATTTTCCAAACACTAATTAGCGATCATCGAAAATATTTAAATATTATATAATTATAATATATAATTATAATATTTATATATTTATATATTTATATATATAGTATATATTACAATTAATATTTATATATACATGACTATTATTAATCATTATTAAATATTATAGTATATATAAAAATTTATTTTTTACTTGGTTCAAATGCCATATCTCCTAAGAAGTAAGCTGTTAAAACCCATGTATATTGATTATCAGATTTAAACTGAGCACTAATTGTTGGTAAAGCTGTTGAAACAATAGACGAATCCAAACTTGACATAGCCAAGCATATGACTAAATTATTTAATTATTATTTATATATTTAATTTATTAATAATTACATTATATTTATATTATAATTGATTTAGATTAAATTTCTTTTTTATATTTATATATAATTTCTATACCTAACGAGGTAAAAACTAAAGCAAAGCTTTTCTGAATAATAATCAGTAAAAAAAAAAAAAAAAATTTAAAAAAAGATAAAAGAATTGTATTAATATTTTTTATGGATTATAGTATAAAGTTCTTAATAATATATATTTGAATATATCTAATTACTTTTGATAATGGAATATTTGGAATATCTAGAAAGATATCACATTCATCCTCGAGTTTCTTATACTTATTATCTTCATTGAAATCGTCATTTTTATTTTCTTCCATATTAAAAAATTTTTTATTTTTAATAAAGGTATATAATTAATTATTTAATTTTTGATGTATATATTTTTTTTTCTAATTGCAATTTTATAAAATATTAATATTCTCCAAAATTTGTAATATAAAATATATAAGAAAAAATCTAAAAAAAAAAATTAAAATCAAAATTCAAAATTTAATATATATTTTTTAAAATGAATCTGATTTTTATTTAAAGATAATAATGAAAGAAAAGAAAAAAGAATAGAAAAAAAAAAAACGAAAGTAAAAAAAAAATAGATTTATAAATAATAAAAAATTATATAATTTAACATTATTATATATATATAAAATATATGAAATGTCAAATTGTCAATAAAGTTTTCTATATATTTCAAACTAAATATATAGAAAAATAATTTTATTGGAAATAAAAAGAATAATTATGATACTTAATTTAAAAATCATTGTCAACGAAATTATTAAAAATTAATCCATTTTGATTATTACAAATAAGATATTTTTTATTTGAATAAGAATTATATTAAAATTACTTAAAGTAATTATATAATTATAAAAAAACAAAAAACAAAAAACTTTATTTCATACCATTAATATTATTTAAACAATAATAATTTAATGTTAAATAAATATTAAGTTCTTTTTATTATATTATTAAAGTATTGGAAATTTAATAAAAAATTTAATTATCCAATAATAAAAATTATTTAATTTTATTTTAACAAATAATTAATTCTCATCTTAAAAAAAAAAATTAATTAATTTAATATAAAATTTAAAAAAAAAAATCTTTAGATTATTATATTAATATTAATGACAATTTAATAAATAATAATAAAGAAAGTTTTAACAAAAATTGAATTTTTGTTAAGTTCAAATTTTGATATACTATTATTTATATAAATGTTAATAACAATTTTTATATAACTAATAAAAGAATTCTAATATTTTTTTAAAAATAATATAGACTTATATTAAGTCTTTTTTTTATTTAATTATTATTTTTCATCTATTTTTTTTTATTTAATTATTATTTTTCATCTATTTTTTTTTATTTAATTATTATTTTTCAGCTATTTTTTTTTTATTTAATTAATATTTTTCAGCTATTTTTTTTTTATTTAATTATTATTTTTCAGCTATTTTTTTTTTAAAAATTTATTAAAAGTTTTTTAAATTCAGAAATACATTTAAATTAATAAATTTATCTGCACTTTTTCAGTTTTATTTATTTATTTTATTAATGTTATACATTTCTTTTATATTATTGCTTATAAAAAAAAAAAACTTAATAATTCGAATTTAATAAAGACATCATAAATTAAAAAAATTTTTTTTTCGCTATAGCGGTTATGTGTCATAACAAAAATTAACATGGCTTTGTAAATTAAAAAAAAATAAATAAATAAATAAATTTTATAAATAAACGTGTAAATATAAATTAAAAACCAAAAAAAAAAAAATATATATATATATATATATAATGTATAATATATAATAAAGAATGAAATAAAAAAAAAATACTAAAATTATAATTTAAAATTAAAAATTTTAAAAAATAAATGATGTTAATTAATTTAAATAATATTAAATTATTTATAATTTAAACTTTATTATTTTCTTCATGTGCATTTAATTATATTATTAACAATTATATTTAAATTTAAAATTTTAATAACGTTTATTAAGTATGTATATATATGATATATATATATATATTCTATTAAATGAATTAATGAAAAATCTTCAAATATTATATTTTTATTTTTATCTTTTAAAAATAATTTAAAAAAAGAAAAAACTTTTTTATAATTATTAATTATTTTTAATAATAATTATATTAATAGAAATAATAATTTTAAAATGATATTATCATAAATAATATTAAGAATTTTAAAATGATATTATTATAAATAATATTAATAATATGTAATATTAAAAATTAGTTTAATAAATAATATTTAAAAGTAATATTTATAAATAATAATATTATTATATAATAAATAATAATAATATTAATATATAATAATAAATAAAACTGAAAACAAAAAAGGTATATATGTTTATATAGAGTTCTTTTATTACTTATTATTGTTATTCATTTAATATTATAATTAAAAAAAAAAATATACATTTAATACATTTAATAAAAAAAAATTTTTTTTGTTTATAAATGCATTGTTTATATTTAATATAAATATTAAATATGAATATAGAATTATTTTAACTATAGAATTTAATGCCAATAAATGCCTTATTTTATATTAATTATTACTTAATATATAAAAAAAAATTAGGTAGATTGAATATTGCAACACTTTTATTTATTTATTCATTTATTTTATTTTATTTTATTTTATTTTATTTTATTTTATTTTATTTTATTTTATTTTATTTTATTTTATTTTTGAATTAAAATATACAGAAAAAAAATATTTGCAAAAAAAAAATTTTTATTACATTTATATATTTTTAAAAAAAAATATTTTCCTATATATAATTTTATAAAAGGAGATATTATGGAAATAATTATGATAAATATATAACAGAAGATGTACTGATGGTTGGTTGCTTTTTTATTTTTTTTTTTTAAAAAAAAAACAAAAAACAAAAAAATAAAAATACACAACAAAAAAAAAAAAATTAAAAAAAAAAAATTCTTTGACTTTATGATATATATATAAATTAAAAATTCTCAATATTAAAGTTTTTAAAGTTTAATTTAATTATTACCATTTATATAAAATTATATATAAAATAATATAATATAATAATAATTGAATAATAATTGTTTTTTTTTTTTTTTTAATTGTTAATAATATTTTAATTTTTGAAAGAAAATAAAATTTTAGGTTAATAAAAAGCTTAACTTTTATATACAATTTGTGATTAAACTTTATTTTTAGTTTATACAAATGACAGAGTATACTAATAATTTAATAAATTTTAAAAAATAGAATATTTTCAAAAAAAAATTATAACATTTATTATTTTAATTAATACAACAAATCATGTTGAAAATCATTATAATATTATTATATAAACTATAAAATGTTTTATTATAAATGATATAAAAAAATATATTATAATAATCATAATAATTATTTAATAAAGAGGCATGTATACTTTAATTAATTTAAAATATATAATTATATTAAAATATAAAAGTGTGATTTTTTATTTTATTAAAAATTAAACTTTAAATCAAATCAAATAAAATTATTTCTTTTTGTGGTGTATTTAATTTTAACCGTATCTTTATTAGCTATAATTTTTTGTATGGATTCCAAATAAAAAAAAAAAAAAAAAAAAAAAAATTTTAAATAGGATAATATAAAATTATGTGTGTATCTGTAAAGTTAATTTTTAAAAATTATATAAATTGATTAATATTTCTTTAAAATTTTTTGAAATTTTTTTTTATTTATTTTTTTTTTTTTATATTTCTGATTAAATTTATTTATTTATTGTTCTAAAAAATTATTTTGAATTTCAAATAATAGAAGAAGAAGAAGAAAAGTAGTGGATTAAAAAAATGTTTATGTGTAATTGAACAATAACTTTTTTTTAATTATTGAATATTAATAAATTTCAAATTATTTTTTTTTTAAAAAAAAAAAAAGACAAATTATATAAAAAAAATCACCTTATATCAATTTGTTAAAGAAAAAAAAAATAATTAATCCATTCAACAGTTATTTAATAAATTTTAAATAACTTACCATTCAAATAAAACAAATAAACAAAGAAAAAGTAATTTGTTTTATTATTTCACATATTTATTTATTTTATTAAAAATTATATAGTGTACTTTATAATATAATAAAAAAGAAACTAACATTAACAAAAACTTTGTAAATAGTATCAAATTCGAAAATATGAAAAAGTAAAATAATTTATAAAGTATATTACTAGGTCCATTTTTTAAAATATAAAATATTGATAGTTTAAATTCAAAAAAAAAATATCTATATAGTTAACATTCATTTAAAGAAAAAGATTGTGTATTTATAGAAAATATATAGTTAATAGCTCAAGTAAAATAATTTATAATAAATCATATTTTTTTTTATAATATTCAACAAAAAAAAACTATCAAATTAAATATATAGAGTAAAAAAATTATCAAAATTTAATAACTATATTAATAATATTAAAAAAAAATCTAAAAAGGTTTTTTTTTATTTCATTCATATAAAACAATAAAATATAAAAACCTTTTTTCTGGAAAAACTAGTAAATCAGCATTTTCATTTAAGAGGATATATTTTATTAACATTCTTGATATAATTTATTAATAATTTTTTATAATTTATAATAAATTATTATTTCAAAATTAATTATGATATTATTAAATATAATATTTTAATTAATATATAAAACTTTTTTAATTTAAAATATATAAATTTTTAAAAAAAAAAAAAAAATTTCAAAAAAAAAAAAAAAAAACTAATATCAAATATATCTTAACAAAAATTAAAATAAAAAAAAAATATAAATTAAAAAAAAAATAATAATAATAAAAAAATATTAAACTCTATTATTAAATTTATAATATTAAAAAAAAAAAAAAAAAAAAAAAAAAAAAAAAAAAAAAAAAAAAAACTATTTATAAAAAAATAAAAAATATATGTATATATTTATACACTGTATAATATATAGTGAAAATAATATATATATAAATCTATTATAAAAAAAAATTTTTCATACCCAATAAAATAAATAAATATTATACCTTTTTATTTTTGATATTATTTAAGCTTTCACCAATAATTTAAGATTCAAAAATTAAAAAAAAATGTTTAATAAAAAATTAGCAGTTAAAACTCAAATGAATAATTTTAAAGGTAATTTTAATACTAAAAAATAATTAATTCTACATATCTTTTTCATATAATCTATACTAATTTTTTTTTCATATTTTTTTTTTTATTTTATTTACATTAATATAGAGAGTTCATCAAAAAAAGAGAAAAAAAGTAAAAAAATTGGAAAATTTTTCTCTGATATATTTAAGAAAAAAAATAATAATAAAAAAGAAGTAGAAACTTTGGAAAATGATAATCTTAGCGTTGTATCAAATTGTGCTACCATTAATGCTTCAGAAGATTGTTATATAAAACCAATATTAAGTAAACCATTTGATTCAACATCAGAAGCAACTCTTTATAATTCAACTAATTCAAGTATATACGGTTTTAATAAAACGTATAGTCCTACATCTTCAACTAATGACATATTTTATAATAAGATTAATTCATCCACATTTCCTCCTACATTAAATAAAAATTCTAGTTGTAATATTTCTTATAATTCAGCAAATGAATTTTGTAATAAAAATAACTTTTCAACTAATGAAATTACTTCAAAACAAAATACTTCAAATCGTAATATAACTAGAGCTAGTTTCTATTCTACTCCATCACCACCTATAATTTCAAATTCAGTTATTATTCCTGGTAATCGTATTCCATTAAAACTTATTGAAAGAGATGAAACTTCTATACCTATTTTAAATCATAAAATGGCTGAACAAGTATGAAAAAAAAAATTTTTTTTGAATAAGAATTATTATAATAAATATATATATATAGTATTTTTAATAATTGTAATTTATTGTAAATGATACATTTATTTAAAATATTATATATTTTTAACTTTATGTATATATATATTTTTTTAATGATCTTAATATATTATCATAGATAAGAACAAAAATACCAACCTTATATAAAGAAGCTATAAAATGGAAATTATTATATAGTATTGATCAACATGGACTCAGTTTAAAAACTCTTTATTCGAACATTAAACATGCTGGACCATGTGTAATGGCAATAACCACTGAAAATGATGAAGTTTTTGGTGCTTTTACATCTGAGCCATTTGATCCTACAGTTAGTAAAAATTATTATGGAAGTGGTTTAAGGTTAATATTAAACATCGATATAAATATGTTTATAATTTAATAATAAAAATAATAATAATAATAATTATAAAAACAAAAAAAAAAAAAAACTTAGTTATAAAAATATTAATTAATAATAAATAATATATATATATATTAGTTTCATATGGAAACTTAATGAACAGGGTAATATTGATTTTTATCAAGCTATAAATTCAAATCAATATTATATGCTTGCTGATAAACATTTTATTGCCATGGGAGGAGGGTAAGTTTATTATGAAATTTTAAAATGTAATCATATATTCGATATAGCTATATTAATTATTATATTAATTATATATATTTAAAAATTAAAACAAAAAAACTAAAAAAAAAAAAAAAAAAAAAAAATAGAAATGGAAAATTTGGATTTTATTTAAATGAAAATTTAATTGATGGTTATATTTCTCCATGCATGACATACAATTATGACCGTGATATAACAGAAAGTGAAAATTTTGAATGTTATGGTCTTGAAATATGGGGATTTGAATTTTAAAAAAAAAAAAAAAAATAAATTTTATATTATATGTTTATAAATTTGTATATTATTATTTTTTATATCAATCATTTACTTATAGTTAACTTAATATCAATATATATATATATTACTTTTAAATATTTAACATTATCTTATTTTTTAAACTTTTAATTTATTGTTATTTTTATGGTTATATTTTAATTTTTTTTTCCTTTTATATATTAAAATCGTTCTTATTAAAACACGTATTTCTGTTAATTTTTTTTTTTAACCTTTTTTTTTTTTTTAAAAAAACTGAGACTTGATTTTATTTTTGCCTTTTATATCTTGTTATTAATTTTTCTTCTTATAAAATATATATATATATACATATTACGCATAGGCATATACATACTCATTTTTGAGATAAAAAAAAATATCTTCTTTTGATATCTAACTTGAAAAATATTTAATATTAACATTATAATTTTAATATTAAATTTTTTTTAGTTATTCATCAAATTATATTGTTATAATTATTTAGTCAATATTTTTTATTAAATAATGCTATATATTATTAATGTTTATAAAGATTTTGACACTAATAATTATAATACTTTAAAAAAAAAAAAAAAAAAAAAAAAAAAAAAGAAAAAAAGAAAAATAAGAAAAAAAGTAAAAAAAGTAAAAAAAAGAAAAAAAAAAGAAAAAAAATTATACCTTTTTTTTTTTTTTTTTTATATATATATTATAAAAATAATATTATATATAATATCAAAATAATAATTATAAAAAAGAAATAAATAAATAAAAATATATCATGAAATATTTTTATAAAAACAAAAAAAAAAGAAAAAAAAAAAAAAAAACTTTTTATATTATTTATATAACAAAATTTTTATTATTTATTATGATTATTATTTATAATTATTGTTGTTATTATTAAATTTGTATAATTAATTTTATTATTAATTACCATTATTATTATTTATTTATTTATTTATTTATTTTATTTTATTTTATAAATTATTATTATGGTTATATTAGATAGAAAATATTGAAATAAAAATAATTTAACTCTTCTAATTTTTATTTTTTAAAAATATATATTGATATATATATATTTTTTTAATTATTTTTTATTTTTAAATTTTATTAATTATTTCTTTCTTTCTTTTTTTTTTTTTTTTTTTTATTTTTTTATTTCTTTCTTTCTTTTTTTTTTTTTTTATATTATTATTATTTATATAATAATATAAAAATAAAAAAAATAATAATAATAAAATAAAAAAAAAAAAGGTAAAGTTAAAAGATATTAAAAAAAATAATTATATATTTTTATATATATAATTATAATAAATGTACATATTAAATTATTTAATTATGGTATTGTTCCTATTAATCCTTTATTTTTAAATACGCATTGACAATTACATCCAGCAGGACAATATATATTTTTTTCTTTGACAAACCAATCTCTAATATGATTCATATGACCTCCATGATTACATATCATACAGAAATTAGTTAAACCTATATATAATTAATAAATTATTTAATTATTTATTTAATATTTATTAATATATAAAGAAATATTAAATTTTAAAAAAAAAAAAAAAAAAAAAAAGATAAAATAAAATAAAAAAAAAAAAAAAACAAAATAAAAGTTTAAAATAGTTTATTTATTTAATGTATGTATATATTATATTTACCTCTAACAGGTAATCTACATATTGAACATATTGAACCACGTTTAGTTTGATTACAACGCATACAGAAAAATCCTTTATTATTAGGAATTAAATCTTTTTCACATTGAGAACATTTAATTGTGAGTTCTATATATATTATAATACAAACATTTATATAAATATATAAAAATAAATATTAATAATTTTTAATTATTTTAAAATAAATATTTATTCCATAAACAAATTTTTAAAATTATATAAATATATTATTATTATTATTTTTATTATTATTATTATTATTGTTGTTATTATTATTTATAGAAAATAAAAAAAAAACTATTTACCAAACGGTGGTGATTCTGTAACATTTAAACGTTGTTCTGTAACAAATTTCAATATTTCAGCTCTTTGTTCTAAAAATCCCCATGAATATAAAATTTCTGCATATACTATACGATAACGGTCATATACTATTTGTTTATTTGAATCAATTAAAGGAACATAAATATCGCTAAATATAAATAAGTTGCAAAAAAAATTAAAATAAAATATATATTTTATATAATTAAATAAATAAAGAAGAAAAATTAAAAAAAAAAAAAATAAAATAAAAATAAAAATAAAAATAAAAAAAATTTTTAATAATTTATTATTTAAAATAAGAAATAATATTTATATATGTCTTTTTTTTTTTTTTTTTTTTTTTTTTTTAAGATTTATTTATACAAATATTTACCCTCCTTCTTCATCATCAAATTCTCCATATGGTTGAACACGAGTCATTATAATTTCATTTGAAACATTCTATCATTAATTTTAGTTTAATTGATTTTAGTGTTATTATAAATAGTAAATAAATAAATATTAATATCTTTTTTCTTTTTTTTTTTTTTTTTTTTTTATTATATATAAAATATTATATTGATTATTTATATATTATATTTAATAATAAAAAAAAATTTTTTTTTCTAATTTACATTATGATTTTGAATAATAATTTGACCAATATTTCCCATAGAAAGAGAATTTGTTATTGAATTATTATATGAATTTATTGGGTTAACTTGACTAAGATTTGAATTATTAGTTAAACTATTATTTGGATTACTCATTATATTACTATCTAATGCACTTACAGAGGAATTATCATTAATATTTATATTATTATTATTATTATTATTATTATTATTATTATTATTATTATTATTATTACTATTATTATTATTATTGCCGTTGTTGTTGTTATTGTTGTTGTTATTGGTATTATTATTATTATTATTATTATTATTATTATTGTTATTATTATTATTATTATTATTATTGTTATTACTATTATTGTTGTTATTATTATTGTTATTATTATTGTTATTGTTATTGTTATTATCATTATCTTTTGAATTTTCATGTTTAAATGGTTGATTACCATATCTATTGATATAGCTATTATAATTTGTTGTAGTGGATATAATAGGATTTCTTAAAACTCCAGGTTTTGTACTTAAATTATTTTCTTTTGGCAATGAATTATTTTTTAAATCACTAGATGATTTCATAGAATGTGGTGTAGATTTAATATTATTTTTATTAGCTCCATTTTCTTCCATAATTGATACTGGTATAGAGGCTGCAGAATTATTATATTCACCAGAAGCTGAAGTTTTACGATTAATTGGAGGATGATAGGGTTGTGGCATTGGTAATGGAACTGGAATATTAGGTATATGATTAGTAGAATTATTATTATTCATATTCATATTCATATTCATATTCATATTATTTCCAATGAAATAAGGATGTGGAGGTTGAAGATTATAATTATAATTAAATTCTTCTGGCATCATTGGTCTTCTCATATTTTCATTTGGATTATTTGGATATTTGCCCATATAATGTCTTTGATTCATCATATTTGGATGTGGCATATTTATATAATAATTATTATTATTCACAATTGATATATTTTGATTTATAATAGATCTATTATCTACATTCGTAATATATTGTACAACATTTGGTCTCATGACAGCATTATTTGGTAAATTTTTTTGTTTAAAAATTCTTTGATACATAATATTATTATTAGCTTCGTTTACTGCTGAAGCCATTTGTTGATTATCATTCCAACCTATATATTTTATTGGTATCTCTGAATTGAGTCTATTATTAATATTATTAATATTATTTTGTGGTCTTATATTATCGTACATAATATATGGAATTGGTTGTTGAGTTTGGTTTACTTGATTTGTTTCCTTTTATTAAATAAATTAAAAAACATTTTTGGATTAATTAGATTAATTAGAAAATTATATATAATTTAAAATATAATAAGTATAATATAATATTTATTAATTTAATAATATATATAATAAATATATAAACAAGCAAAAAAGCAAGTAAATAAATAAATAAAATAATATATATATATATTATTTATAATTACTTTTTTAGGTTTTATCATTCCATTTGGAGTAAATGTAGTAGCTGGATGTCCATCTACCATATTACCACTCAATGGACTATAACTACCTTCATAATCTAGTTGACTATTTAATAATAATGAATTTCTTGATTTTGGTTGTAACCCTTTTTCATTGGTATAACCTTTTGTTTGAATTTGATGAGTATCTACATTCGACATCTATTTTTTTTTTTTTTGAATTAATAAAGATAATAATAATATAAAACACGATAATTTCTTCAATATTAATAATATTATTTAATTTTAATTATATATATATTAGTACTATTATGAAAAAAAAAATAATTTTACAGGAGAAGCAACAGAAATTTCATCCTTATATGGAATAGTAAATACACAAGATAAAAGAGCTAATGTTTGAACATCACCTTGCTTTTCTAAATATGAAAATCTAAAATTATAAAATTTAAAAATAATTAAAATTTATAAACATATAAGATATTATAAAAAAAAAAAAGAAAAAGAAAAAGAAAAATTATAGATATATATAATTTCATTATAGATATATACATTGCATTTACTAAATGCCTTCCAAATGGATGTAATTTCCAAGAGATAGATGTTTTTTCTTCAAATACTTGTTGACCATTAATTTCATTATTCGATATCATAGCTTTTCTATATTTTGAAAGAATTAAACCAATAATACCCCAAATTTTTACAAGATCTGGTCTATTATTCTTTTTTGCAGCTCTACAATTTTTCATACAAATAACAACAGCATCGTCACCATGTAAACTTTTATTATAATAATTATTAATAATTATTATAAAAAAAATATTTATTTAATTGGAAAAAAAAATATAATAATTATTAATAATTATTATAAATTGTAAAGATATATATTATTATTAATAATAAAAAAAAAAAAACATACGTATAATCTTTTGCTAATTTTCTATTAACTGGAAGTAAACATTGAACATCTTTTATAAATATAGATGCACCAAAATAACCAGAATCGTCATCTTTTTTATTCTTTTCATTTTCTTTATCTTTATCTTCATCTTCAATTGTAAATACTGGAACATCATTATAATTTATTTCATCATCTAAAGCTTCTCTTATAATTTCTTCATTAGTTTTAATAGATTCATTATAACTACTTAAAGTGGAATGTGTAATAGATTCTACTAAACCATTTGAAGATTTTGATGTAGAAAGATTAATTCCTCCTGAATATTGATAAGCATGGTATCTTTTATTCATTACGATTGGTGTTGTAGATTCACTATCATCATTTTCTTCAGTTTCATGAGAAGATGGTGGTTGTGATATAATACTTAAATTATCACTTTCAACAATAATATCATCGCTATTATCAGTTGATTCTTTTACATTTACATTTTTATTATTATTATTATTTATATTATTTTGCATAACTTCATCTGTATTTTCCATATCATTTGACATGAAACCTGGATGATTTGATGTTGGATTTAATGGTGAATTTATTTGAGAATCTGTATCAAGTGGGAATGATTCATTATTAATCATTGGATTTGAATCTATTTTTTGATCTAAAATTGATGTTATTAATGAACTTGGTGCTAATGATCTTGAATAAGATGAACCCATTTCTGGTTTTGTTTTTGTATATTGTTTTACTCTTCTTAAAAAGTTTGATGTTGATGCTAATGGTGGTTGAAGATTTGTATTTGGCTAACAATATTAAAATATATTTACAATTTAATATATATTTTAATATATAATGAAAAATTAATTATTATTTAAATTAATTAACAAAATTAATAAATATTATATTATTTATATTAAATTAAATATATATACCTTTGGTTTATAAAATAAACTTGGCATTGGAGCTTCTTCTTGATCTTCTTCATCCATATCAAACCATAAATTTAATTTTCCATCATTTCCATCATCTATTTTATCATTAATAGTATTTTGATTAATATTATTATTTGATGTAATTAAAGGTTCTTCAGGTCTTAATGAATCTTGATTAACACCACCACCAGTTAATACAACTTTTGGGTATCTTACTAAAATGAAATTTCTATAACTATCATATAAATCAAATGTTTTAGGTTGAGTTGTAAATTGTGTTGTTTGTAAGATAGGTTGCTGATTATGTGTTCCTAATGTATGAGTTGTAAATTTTGTTTCAGATGGATGTGGAAGAGGAGAAAAGAAAACAATTAATTTTCCAGTTGGTGAAAAACGTGCACCACATAAACATGGATAAGGAACATTTTGAGTACTTGAATAGTTAAAACGACTTTCATTAGATGAATTTTTCTTTTTAAAGGATTGTTTATTGAAATTTTCTATAGTTGATATATTATCTGATGAAGATGTTGATAAATTATCTAAATCATCTTGATTATTTGTAAATGAATAATCATCAAAGAAACTAACATTTCTTGGATAAGTTACTTCATCATTTTCAGTTGAAATTCTCAATGTTGAAGATGCATCACCGGATAATAAAAATTGGATACTTGCTTCTAAGCATGGTAATGATTTTTCAGCATATGAACTTGCTATTTCCTCAAGTTTCTATTTAATGTTCATTTTTAAGTATTAAAGAGAGTAAAAATAAATAATAATAATAATAATATATATATATATATATATATATATATATATATATGTGTGTGTGTGTGTATGTGTGAAAAATAAATTATAAAAATTAAAAAGTTTAAATTGGAACAAATTTTATAAATAATTTAATAATATTAATATATCATATATATATATATACTATAAATAAAAAATAAACATTATACTTACACTTGTCATAAAATTTCTATTTGCCATAGAAATCATTCCAGTTTTTTGAATTTGGAAAGTTGGTGGTGCTTTATTTGGATATTGTGGAGGAAATTGAATATTAACTTTAACAAAAACAGCTGGTATACCAGGTTTTACATAACTTTCAAAATGATGAAGCGTAATTGTACATGTACGATATGTAAAATTGACCTTTAAAATATTATTATACAATTAAATATATAATATTTAAATAATTAAATATTTTATAATGATATTATATTTATTGTTTTTAAAAAAAATAGTTTTTATTAACTATATAATATTACTTTTTCAAATCTAACACTTGGAAAACGTTTTGATATCCATTCAATCTCATCCTCTAAACTAGACGGTATATATGATTCTCTTATTTGTTCCTTTTTCTCAACTTCATTAGACATTCCTGTAAATATATCGTCATCTTCTTGGAAATATGAACCATCAAAATCTTCTTCCTTCATGGAAGTCATAGTATTGAATGGTTTATTTCTATTAACAGCTAACGCAATATCTGATGAATCAACATTTAATTTTGGTAATGTAGGTGGTTTTGTTTCAGATATTGAAAATGACATTGATAATGAAGATGAAAATGAATCAATATTTGGATTTAATTGATTAAGGGTATCTGTTTGAGATTTTTGTTGAAATAATTCATTATTAAACTTCGAATCATTTAATAAACTATTATTTGTTATTAATATTAAATCTTCACTATTTGAATTATCTGATTCATTATCATTATTTTCATTATTTAATAACTATTCAATTTAAAATAATAATAATAATAATAATAATTATATATTATATTTTAAATTAATTTATATTTAAAAATTTAATATTCAATATTCAAATGAATTTTTTTTTATTATTATTTTAATTATTACAATTATTATCATAAAATTATTATTATTATTATTATTATTATTATTATTATTATTATTATTATTATTATTATTATTATATTTACTTTTAAATGTTTTGGGCTTACTGGCCATAATTTTAATGTTTTATCTTTCGACCAAGTAATCAACTGATAATTAACTAATATATATAAAAATTTATTAATATTATCAAATTTTATTCAGATATTTATTATATATAAATATATAAATATATAAAAAAAATAATTATAATAAAAATTAAATATATATATATATATTGCTATACTTGTATCATTTAAATTTTCTTTTTTAGATCTCCATAAAAATTCACGAACTATATCATTATGACCATTAAATGAATATACAGGGGAAGTTAAATCATTACAACTCCACATTAAAAGTTGAGAATCATTTCTTTGAGGCATTGTTATAATTGCTTCACCAAATGGCTAATAATAAAATTGAAAAATTAAGTGTAGGCATATATGAAAATAAATTAGAAATATTTAAAATAAATTAAATTGAATTAAAAAAAAAAATTAAATAAAATTAAAAAATTACAGTATAACGAGCTCTCCACACTGGAGTATTAGTAGTAATAATACCTTGGCAAACTTTTGGATCATTTATATCCCAAAACTATTTTATAATTATATTGTATTAATATTATTTAAATCATTAAATTATTCATCTATTATAAATCTATATATATGTTTACCTTAACAAGTTTATCTTGACTACAGGTTAATATTTCATTTTCTTTTGAGTTATGCCAATCTATACCATAAATTTTATTCATATGAGCTGTTATTGTAGTTACAGGAGTTGATCCTTTCTAATGAATTTTTATAATAAATATATAATTTATAATAATTTAACAACAATAAAACATTATATCTTTTCTCCCTTATATATATATATATTGATTTTTTTTTCTTGTATATTTTATATATAGTAATATTATGATATTTACTCTTATATCCCATATTCTTAAATCTGAATCATGAGAAGATGCAATCAACCATTCATTCTTTTTATTCCATTTAACTTGTGTTGCACCAGCTATTATTAAATAAGTAAAAAAATATTATTATAACATTTTTTTCCCTCTTTCTTTTATTTTTATAATTTTTATATTACAATTTTAAAAATTTATTAAATTATATTAATAACAATAATTATAATTTTATACCTGTCCATGCACAAAATGAATTAACTGGTTTTTTATTTGAACTTTTTAAATCCCATAAATGAATATAACTATCTAATGAACATGTTGCTAACATTTCTGGTTTAAAAACACTCCAATTTATATCACTTACTGCACGTGTATGTGATGTTAATACCATTTCAATGTGTTTAGAAGATGATGAAACATTTGAATTTAATGCTAAATTCCAAATTAATACTTTTTGATTTGACTTTAATATACATTTTATATTAATTTTAAAATAAAAAAAAAAATATTAATACTCAAAGCTGATTTAAAATTTAATTTTTTCATAATATTAATTTATTGTTAATAATTTTAACAATTACAGTAGAAGCAATCCAATTTTGTTTTTCGATATGAGGATTCCATTGTACATCTGCGACTTCCCATTTTGTTATATGTTGTAATACTCTAGGCATTTCATATGGAGCTTCGAGATCCAAAATAAACATTCCTTTTTTACTGTAAATTTATTTTTTACATAATTAAATATAATTGAACATTGAATATACAATAATTTTGTTATATGATATTGTTATATATATATTGTTTCAAAATAAAAACAAATAATAATAAAATTTATTATCCATTATACAATTAATGGTTATAGTTCATAATAATATATAATTTAATAATAATTAAAATAATAATTACAATAATAATTAAAATAAAAATTTAATAATAATTAAAATAATAATTATAATAATAATAATAATAATAATATTTACGCTGCTAAAACAACATCCTGAGAATTTGGTGAAATACTAACACTTGTAACAGGTTGTTCAAAATGAATAGATAAAGACTGATATATTGTTGAAGAATTTGATGAATTCAATGATGATGCTGAAGCATTTTTTTGGTTTATATTTGACATTTTGACTTAAATAATATTCCTTTATATTATCCATAAAATCTAATTATTATATTTTCTTTAATATAAATGAAATTTTTACTTAAGAATATTTAATTTATAAAAATTATAAAAAATATAAAATATTTAAAAATATATAATGGCTTATCCATATAAAATAATTACCATATCTAATATTAATGTAGCTTTTTTTTTTTTTCGTTCTTTGACAAAATTTAATATTATATTAATATTATATTTAAAATTTAATTAATACTCTTATTTTATAACAAACTATGCATTATCATTTATTCTTTTATTATTTTTTTATTATTTTTATTTCTTTTTTTTTATTTTTTTATTTATATATATACTATTATTTATTTTATTGTATTTATTGTATTTTTTTTTTTTTTTTTTTTTTTTTTTTAATTTTATCTTGTTTTATTGTTTTTCCCTTTTTCTTTTTAAATATTATCTTTAAATTTAAATAAAGGAAAAAGAAAAAGAATAGAAAAAAAATGAAGTAAATTATTAAAATGATTAAAAGTATAAAATATTTTAATAAATAATAATTTAAAAATAATTAAGAGAAATTTTTGTATCACCAAATTTTTTAATTTATAAATAACTCTATATTAAATAAATTTTTATTTATTTATATATATGTTTCTATATATATTTCTTTATTTTCTTGTTTAATTTTTCAAAAAAAAATATAAAACAAAAACAGTATTTGTAACAATAAATATACATTTAAATGCAATAAATATACCCATTATTAAAACAATGATGATATAATAAATAATGAAAATAAATTAAATTAAATAATGCATTTTGGTATATTATTTAATATGAAATATTGCTAATAAATTAATACAAAAAAAAATGAAACTTGTATGCAAAAAAATGAATTGCAATATTATAAAATAAAAATAATAAATTATTTAATTGGTTAATTAAAGATAAATACAACCAAGTAAAAGCAAAAAAAAAAACTACAATAGTTAAATTTAGCTTAAGGTATATAATAGAATAAATGTTTTATTGTTTAATTTTCAATTTCTATACTGTTGTTATTTTACTATCATTAATACTATTATTTATATTAACAAGGAGCTTCTTTTTTCTTTTCAATGGATAACTTCTAATTTTACTTTTAAAATTATAAATAAAAATTATATATTTATTAATATTTATGCATTAAAAATAAATATTATATATATATGTATATGTATATATATACTTCGAATTCATTTCAAACTTTCGACTTAAGTTTTCAAATTTTTTCTTTTGATCATAATATTTCGATTTTTGATTTTGAATTTCTTCATTTAACCTGATAACTTCAACTTTATAATCCTCTATTTGAGCTTGATACATATTTAATTCAGAAGCCAGACTCTAAAATAATTTAAATATATATTAAAAAAATTAATTAATAAAAAATTCATTTATGATAAAATTATATTTTATTTTAATAAAAAAAATTCTTTTTTATTGAATTACTTTGCTTTCATTAATTTTTGATTTAAGTGATTCCCTATAAAATCTTAATTGTTCCATAGTTTTTACACCTGGTTGTCTTTCTAATAATTTTTTCAACTTTTCATATAATTTATTTTTTTCTTGTAATTCTTGTTCTTTTCCTATTACTTCTTCAGTTTTTCTTAATAAACGTTTTTGTAAACTTTGAATTTTTAAAATTAAATCAAAACTTTCTGGATCACTACCACTTAATTTTCTCCAACGATGAATATTCAATGGAGTTTCTAATTCATCTTCTAATACTTTCATTTTTGTATTATTAATAACAGCTTGTCTTTGTAAATTATATATTACTTTTCTTAATTTATCTGAACTATTTGCCTCAATGGATAACAAACTTTTTTCTCTTCTTAATTTTTTAACTTCAAGTTTTAATACTCTAATATCTTCTATTCTTTCATTATAGAAAAATTCTCCTTTTGATAATGCTGAATTCTGAAGTTTTAATTTTTCATATAGCAATGTTATTTCATCATTTCTTAATATTATTTGATTTTGCATTAAATTCTATATTTAATATATTATTTTTATAATTAATAATTATAAATTGAATTTAATTAAATTTATATATAATTAAATTATATATATAATTTAATTATATATAATAAATCTTTTTTTTACCTTTTCTTTGACTAAATTATTATAATTATTTAATAATTTTTTACGTTCATTTTCTAATTCGATCAATGTATGTCTCATATTTTCTTCTGATGAATGCTGTTAAAATATATATTATTATGTAATAAAAATTAAAATAAAAAAAAAATTAAAATTTTGATTATTTAAAAAAAACACAAGTAATACGTTAAAATATTTTTATATTATATTATTACCAAATTTTTAATAAATGTTCTATTATTTAATAGTTCATTATGTTGACTAGATAGTTGATTCAATAAACTTTCTTTTTCTTTTTCTAATTTTTTCTTTTCAAAGTGAGCCTTTGCAATTACTAAATATAATTATTTTATATTATATTTAGTAAATATAAAATAATGTAATATTGTTAAATAATCTTAAAATACCTGTGTCTTTCATTCTGACTTCTTCCTTCATAGTATCTATAATATGTGAATTTGACTGATTTCTTCTTTTTAATTCTAAAACTTCTTCTAATGATTCTGCTAATTTTTTAGAATAATTATTTCTATCAGTTTTAATATCTTCATAAAGTTTCTTAAGTTTATATTATACATATATTAAAAATAAAAAAAATATTAATTTGGTATACAATAAAATAATTATTATAATAATATAAACTTAAGAAAAAATAAATAAAAAAGTAAATATAAATATAAATAATTATTAATTTACCATGCAATCATCATATTTTTTCTCTAACATTGAATATTTTTTTTCAGAATCTTCAATTTTTATATGTAACATTTTTATAGATGCTTGCTTATCATTTAATGAATTTTTTAATGAGGATTGTATTATAACATGGTTATCTCTTTCTTTCTCTAGTGAATAAATAATCTATTTATTAAAGAATTAATAAAATTAATTAGAATAAAAAACTTTTTTTTAAATAATGAAATTTTATTTATTATTTAATTATTTTTTACTTTTCTCATTTTTGATGCTTCATCTCTATAGGATTGTATTTCATGTTCTGTATTTTTAATAGTTTGTTCATTAACCTTAATAATACCATTTTGTTTACTATTATTATTTAATGAGGCAATATAATTTCTATTTAGTATTTCTCTTTCTCTTGTTAGTTCTTTCACTTTTCTTTTTATATTTTCACATTCTTTCTCTTTTTCTTCTTCTTCTTTCGTCATTAATTCAATTTTTTTCTATTATATTATTTTATTAATTTGCAATTAATTAGATTAATTATATAATATATATAATATATATAATATATATATATATTATTATTATTATTATTATTATTATTATTATTATTACTATTATTATTATTATTATTATTATTATTATTATTATTATTATTATTATTATTATTATTATTATCATTATCATTATTATTATTATTATTATTATTATTTCTATAAAAATATATATATTTTTTATTTTTCATTCAAAAATCTTAATAAAAATGTATATATATATATTATTTAGACTAACATTTAATTCTTCTTCTCTTTCTTCTTGTGATGTTATACATTCTTCCAACATCTTTTGTTTTTTAACCAATTGATCATTTGATTTTAAAAGTTTATCATTTCTATTTTGTAATTGACTTATTTGCATTTCTAATTTTCGAATAATTGATTCACTTTTATAATTCTCTGTAACTAATAAATTAATTTTAACATTTTGCTCATCAAGTTCAGATTGTTGTTTTTCTACTGTTGCTTCAATAAATTCTTTAGTTTTATCTGCATTTTTATTTTTCATTTGTTCTCTAGATAATTCATCTTTGTATCTTTCAATAGTATCATTATAAGAAGATATTTCTTTTAATTTTTCTTCTGTTTCTTTTTCTTTCTCCACTATTGTTTGATTCAATTTTTCTATATTACTTTCCAATTTACGTTTTTCTCTTGTTTCACGTTCTTTTTCTAATTTTACTTTAATATATTCTCCTTGTAATTCAGTAAGTTCTTCTGATAATTCCTTATTTCTATCATTTAATACAGTTAAATCTGTTCCTTTTTTAATAGAATCACCTTCTAACTTTAAAATATCTTGATGTAATTTATTGATTTCCTTTGTTAAAGAGACATTTTTCTATAAAATGATATATAATAAATTATATATATATATATAATTTAATATAAATATATTACTTTAACAATATTTTTTATACTTATTTATTATTATTATTATTATTATTATTATTATTATTATTATTATTATTATTTATTATTACTATTATTATTATTTATTATTTATTATTATTATTATTATTATTATTTTAATACATTATATAATTATATTATAGATAATAAATAATATTATTTCTTTTTCTTTTTTGATTTTTAAAAAATATTTATATTACTTCTTCTAATCCTTTAACATAATTTACAGAATCATCATCATCTACTTGTACTGATGATTCATCAATTAAATTATCTGGTAAATTATCTAATTTTCCTTTTACTCTTTTTCTATATTTTACAATTTCTGTTTTTAAAAGCTCAATAGTTTCCTTTAAAAGCAATTCACTTTCATTTTTTTCATCAATTCTTTTCCATGCTTTTTCTAATTCTAAATTAAGATTAACAATATTAATTCGATCATTCCTAGAAACATTCAATACACTTTGAATTTTTACTATACAACTATTTAAAAATCGAGATAATTCAATACATTTATTATATAATGCTGTTTCATTTGTTTTACTTTTTACTAATAATGTTGATAATCTATTATATTCATTTTTTACTTTTTCTATCACATATTGAGTATCTTGTTTCTTTTCTTCTTCTACTTCTCTCATAATATCATTTAATGTTTTTACAGATTCTACATTAATATTATTTACTTTTTTTTCATGTAAGAAACCTGAAAGATTTCTTACAATATCTTCAACATTTTCTTCTTCATTTGATTTATCATCTGAATCATCATCTTTTGGTATATTACCTAAACTATTATTAAATAATTTTGTAATTTCATCTAAATCTTTAATATCATTTTTATCACTTGGTGAATGAGGATGATATATTTTTTCAAAAGCTGCTAAGCTACCCTGTGAAGAACCTTCATCTATACCATGATTATTTGATAATATATCATCAGTTTGAGATGTTATAGGTCTAGATTCTGTATTACTTTTATTATCTAATAATAAGCTTTCCTCGCTTAATAATGAATTAACACTATTATTATTACTATTATTATCATCTATAATATTTGTTTTGTTGTTATCAACACTATTATCTCTGTTGTTATTATCAATACTATTATTATCACTATTGTTATTAATATCTTCTTGATTCATCTTTTTAAATTATATTAATTATTATATTGCTTAATAAATATATATTATCTATATATGTATCATGGAATTAATTTTGAAACTCAGTATTTAAAATTTTATTAATAAAAAAAAGAGAAAAATAAAAAAAACCAATATAAAAAAAATTATAAATAATAAAAAAAAAAAAGAAGACTTAATATTACCATAAAATAATAGTAATAATAATAAGTATATATTAATTATTTTAATTTTTCATTTTAATTATATAATATTTATTATTAATATCAATAAATTTTAATTAATACTACTATTAATTAAATATAAATACATAAATATAATTATATTCAACTAGAACCGAGGACTTTTTTTCTTTATTTAATCTAAATTCTTTTTTTATATAAAATTTAATTAATTTATTTAATATTACATTTTATTTTTAATTAATAAATATAATAATTTAAAATAATAGAAAAAAAGTAATTTTTTATTTCATTATTATTTAACTTTAACATATAAATTTTTAGAAAGAAAAAAATGGTTATATCATAATTAGATAAAAAGTATATTTTATATTTAAATTTATATTTTATATATATAATTTCCGAAAAAAAAATGTCGAAAATAAGAGCTTATCATTATACTCTTACTAAAAAAAAGTAAAGTATATCTATATATAAGTTTTAGCATTATAGTCTTTATGACATTACAGAATTTTTATAGATTTTATATTAATTATAATTCTCTTTTTACAGGAAAATTATTTTCTAATTTTTCTTTTACTAATATTAAATATTCCATTTTATTTAATGGTAATATAATAATTATATATTATTATATAGTATTATTTATATGTAAATTTTGATTTTTTGTTATTAAAATCAAATGAAATAATAATAATTATAATAATAAATAGTATAGTAATTAATAATGAAAAAAGTATACATTATTAATTTTTAAAATTTGCCTAACTTTTAAATAACCATAATAAAATATATCTTTATTAGAATTTTGTACTACATATAATTCTCTTAGTATATATGTAATGAATTTGAAGATTATTATAATTTTTATTATAAAATTTTTAACCTTTTATTTTATTGAAATATTAATCATTAACATTAAACAAATATTGGATTTCATTTATTAATATAATAAAATTGTTAGATAATCTCAAAAAAAAAAAAAAAAAAAAAAAAAATTTTCTGATCACATATAATAATAATAATGATATATTAATTGTAAAGAGTTTAATATATTATTCAATTGTAAGAAATATACATCATTATGTTTATCATTACATTTTTTTTTTTTATAAAATTTAATAAAAAAATTATTTTTTTAAATAATTAATAATTATAATATATAAATAAAAAAAAAAGTATTTTAATTTTATAGAATTTTAAATAAAAATAAATTAAAAAAAAAAAAAAAACTTTTTTTTTAACAGTAATTGAAATTACATTTATTTATTATTAAATATTTGATAATTATATATAATTATATAACATATGAACTAATATAATAATGAAATTTTTAATACTAAGAAATGATCATAAAAATATTTAATTTTAATGAAGTTTTGTTAGTCTTACTGTGTCTTGTTATATTTTCATTTTCAATACTGAAAAATATAATAAATATCATATTTAAAGGAGATATAGTCCGGATCACAAATATTATTTTTTTCCAGTAAATGTAATGAAATTTATTTAGTATCTCCAAAACTTTATTATTATTTTATTGTTAAAAAACACTTTTATTTAAATTCATTATATATCATATATATTTTTAAAAAAATTTTCTGATCTCTCTGTTCTTTATTTTAATTGTTATTACTAATATTAAGAATATTATTACTATTATTATTTAATATAGTCATCATTTAAATTTTGTTACGATTTAATAGCATGAATATCATTTTAATGCATTTTTAAATAATTATTGAAATAATCTTTTATACAAGTCAACCATTTATATATATATTTTTTCTTTGTTATTTTATTTACACTAAATAAAGAATTCTTTATAAATAAAAAAAAAAAAAACCTTACAAATTAAATAAACTAATTATTTAAATATACATATAAATAAATAATATTTTTTATATTAAAATAAACAATTTTTAATCATTATTTGAATTAATATTAACAATTTTTAATTCTTAATATATGCCATGAAATTATAAAAAAAAATTGGTAAAAATATATACATTTTTTTAAAAAAAAAATAAAGTTTAATTTTTTAATAAATAAATAAAAAAATAAGAAAACAAATCAAAAATATGAAATAAACAAAATATTAAATTAATTTTTAATTATTTTAAAAAGCTTAATTTCTATTAATAAATTTATAATATCACGTTTCATGAATTATTAAATAATTATTTTAAATAAAAAATTACTCTTTTATTACACTACATTATATCAGCAGTATATATAAATATAAATATTTTGAAATTTTATTTTATTAATTAGATTTTATATTTACAAAACTTCAGATAAATAATATATTACATTTTTAGTATTGAAAGTTTTCTAAAAAAAAAAAAAAAAAAAAATAAATAAAATCATTTTTCAAAATTGCTCTTATATACATATATTTTAAATACTTTTTTTTTTCTTTTTCATTAATTCCTTCCAATTATTTTACAATTAAAATATTACTATATTATTTCTGATTTTTTTTTGTAAAAAAATTAATGTAATAAATTGTATCCACAAGATGATTTATTTATATATAAATATTTAATATTTTTATGTATTTCCTATGTTTATTGACAAAAAAATTGCTTTGGTTTGCTTTTATTTTTTTTTTTAAATATGAATTTACTATTTATAAGTTAATTTAAGCGACTTGGCATAAAACTTCGTATTTTGTACCAACACCATCGTCAACATAGCCTTGTTCTACTGGAACTTCTTCGGCTGGCTCTTCAGCAACTGGTTCTTCAACGACTGGTTCTTCGACGACTGGTTCTTCGACGACTGGTTCTTCGACGACTGGTTCTTCGACGACTGGTTCTTCAGCAGCTGGTTCTTCAACGACTGGTTCTTCGACGACTGGTTCTTCAGCAGCTGGTTCTTCAGCAGCTGGTTCTTCAACTGGTTGTTCTTCACCAGCTTGTTCTTCAGCTGGTTGTTCTTCACCAGCTTGTTCTTCAGCAGCTGGTTCTTCAGCTGGTGGTTCTTCATCAACTGTTCCTAATGATGAAGCTGAAACAGTTTCAGATTCATCGGCAAGAATAGTTGGGGCAGCCTCTTGAACTGGTTCTTCATTAACTTCAAAAATTTCATCTCTCTTTCTATTGAAAAATTCAAAGTATTGGTGAATAGTGAAACCTTTACTTTCTTTGTTAACATTCATTAAAATACCAACATTGTTATAAGAGTCAGAGTTCCATGACTTAATCCAAACATCAACTGAACTACTTCCAGCTATTTTTATTTTTTTTTTTATTTTTTTTAATAATATATTATAATAATATAGAAAACAATTTAAAAAAATTATTTAATAATTTAATAATTTTTTCTATTTTTTATTTAATAATAATAATAATAAAAATAATTATATATATATATAAATTAAAGAAAAAAATTTTTTTAAATATTATAAATATATTTACCTTCAGAACAAGCAGCAACAGCTGAAGCAGCGTTGTTTTGGTTTCTGTCATTAATTTCGGCTAATTTACCACCATTAATAATACAATAATCTTCAGCTTTAGCCTTACTAGTAGCTGGAAGAAGGAAGAATTCTTCATTATCTTGTTCAAAACATTTGGCGTTAGCACCAATGAGTGCAACAGTAGCAATTAATATAGCAGAAACAAATTTCATCTTGAATGAGTTTAAATATATAAAATACTAATTTTTTATTTTCTTTTAATAAATCTTTGTTAAAATTTTATAAGTGATGATTTAGTAAAAATTTTTTTTTATATATTTTAGAGAAAAAAATCAATTTATATAAATTATAGATTTTAAAATTAATATATGAACTATAAATATTTTAATATTTATGGATAGTAATACAATACTTTAATTGATAATTCTATTTATTATTTTTTTTTATAGAAAAAAATTCGGAGTTATTATAAAAAACCAAATGATATTAATTATTTCATAATTATACATTAACAATAATTTTTATAAATTTTTAAATTAATAAAATGTAATATTACTTATTAATCAAATAAATATAGATTAATTTTTTCCTTATTTTTCTTATTATAGATTATGAAAATTTTCGCGTTTTGAATAAAAAAAAAATTAGTAAAGTAATATATATATATATATATATATATAACTTTAATACCAAAAATATATAAACTTTTTATAAAACTGAAATGATATATTATTTATGTTTTAATTAATATGGTTAATTTTATTTATTATTTTATTTATTATTATTAATTATTATTATTTATTATTATATATATCTTTTTTTAAATATTTTTTTTTATGTAGTTTTTTTTAACAAAGCTATATAATGAGTAAAATGAGTAAAAATTATCATTTATATTAAATATATTAATTCCTTAATATTTTATTTGTTTTTATTTTTTATTGCATTACAACATTTTTTTGTATACTTTCATTTCCTATTAATAGATTTACTTTTTTTTTAAATATTAAAAAACAAATATAGAAATTACGTTAATTCTATAATTACTAGAAATATTCATAATATTAAGTTTTTAAATTTTTATTATTTATTTATTTATTAGTTTATAAATTCGTGTAAAAATATATATATAATTTTTATGCACAAATATATATATTGTTTCTATAACATAATTATTTAATAAAAGCTTTTTTCTTTTTATATAATATTTTCCTTTATTTAATGTATAAACAAAAAAAGAAAAAAAAATGTATTTAAAAATATAAATATTTTTATCAGTTGTATCAAATTTTCAAAACTTTGTAGATTTATTATTGCATTTCTTATTTTATTTTATTAGTTTTTAATTTTTTATTTACTTAAAATATGAATATAAAAAAAAAAAACAATTTAGGCAACTCCTGCTTACTTTTGAACATCTAAAATAAAATTAAAGTAATAACGATGCCACAATTTTATTTTATTATATAATAATATAATAAAAAAACTTGATATGTTTTTATATGGAAAGTTAATAATAATCAATTATTAATAATATATATTTAAAAAGAATTAGCTATATGTATAATTTATTATTTATTTATTTTTCATTTAAGTATGAATTAATAATTATTTATTTAATTGCTAGTTCTTTAATGACTTTTTATATATAATAGGATTTAAAAAAAAAAGAAAAAGAAAAAAACTATTTTTTAATAAATTATTCAATAATTTTTCTAATATTAAAATATTAAAATTATAGTAAATAATAATTATTTTATTATCATAAAATAAATATAACTTATTATCGCTATTTCTATATATATATATAATATATTCTATAATAATTAAAATAAATATAACTATATAAAAAAGAAATAGTTTTAAGGAAATATTATATTATATATTTATCTTTTTTTGTGTATTTATATTTTATTATTATTAGAGTTTTAATAATTTTTATTTAAGTGTTTTTCTTTCAAAAATAAATTAAATTAATTTTATAATATATGTTCTAAATCATATTTTTAAATATAAAAAAAAAAATCAGAGTTTCTATAGTTAAAAATTAGTACATTGTTAAAAAAAATTTAACAATTTTGTTTTTCATTTTTTATAATTATTTATTGTTTTATTAATAATAATAAATAAATTTTGAATTTTTTTATCATTCATAATATAATAAATTGATTTATCATCATTTATATACATTGTGTTTTGTGTTTTTTCATCTTTTTATATATATAGATCTAATATATTTATTATGTAATGGATAAAACATAATTTTTGGAATTAATATATTATTTCATAAGAAAAATTTTTAGTTGAACAATATGAAATATTAATTATCATTATTATTATTATATACTAACTCGTTTCCATAATTATTGAAAAAGAATTTGGTAAAATTTTGAAAGAATTAGGTTATAATTCTTAAAAGTTTAATAATAATAATAATAATAATAATAAATAATAAATAATAAATAATAAATAATAATAATAATAATAATAAATAATAAATAATAAATAATAATAATAATAATAATAATAATAATAATAATAATAATAATAATAATAATAATAATAATAATAATAATAATAATAAATAATAACTAAAAACTAGTAATACAGAATAAAGATACAGATTAAAAACGTTTCTATATTTTTTGTGTAACAAAGAAATTAATATATATATATAAATATAAAATATTAATGGGCACAATAACAATAATTCTTTTAATTTTTTTAAATTGCCTTATTAATGATGGAATATCTATTAAATTCAAAATTTTTCAAGTTTAAAAAGATCAATTTCTCACAAGTTTTCGAAATGTCATATTTCTTATGGTAATTCAGTTAATTTTTTACTATCTAAATCCAATACTATTAAGTTTTCTTTTTTTTTTTTTTTTGCTAATTTTGTTCATTCATTATCTCTATTAAAAATAATTTTGCTATATGTAAAATTCCTATTTTTTTAGTAGAAAAGATAAATTTTTTGAATTTTTGATTTCATTAAACATTTTCTATATCCATCATATAAATATTTATTAAAAAAATATTTGTATATCTTATTTACATAATAATTTAAATAAGTTTCAAATATTAAATATTATATAGATTTACTTATTTTTTTTTAAACAACAAATAAGATAAAAAAAAAATTAAAAATAAAATAATTAAATTAACTAAATCAATAAAGATTTATATATCTATGAATTAAATATATTTAAATAATATTTAAATTAAATTTTTTCTTTTAACAAAGATATTTTCAATTTTTTTCATTCCATATTCTATATTAGTTAATATATAAAATAAACTTTTACTCTATTAATAAAAATATATAATTGGTTTTGATTAAAAGTATAATTTAAAATTTAACAAATTTTGAAAAAAAAAAAAAAAAAAAAAAAAAAAAAAAAAGAAATAAAGTTTTTTTAAGAACATTTCTAAGAATTTTCCTTTTTTATTTATTATTTATTTGGAGAGAAAAAACAAAAAAGTTATCATAAGACTTACTATTTATTTCCATAGTTGTAATTTTTTTTAAAATAAAGCTACATATTGAATTTTTAATAATAATTTATATCATTTTTTTTATTAAATTTCTAATTACCAAATACTGTGACAAAAAATTTAAAAAAAAAAAAAGAAAGATTCAAATAGATTTAACATATATAATTATAAATAATAATGATATATAATAATAATAATAATAATAATAAATAATAAATAATAAATAATAATAATAATAATAATAATAAATAATAAATAATAAATAATAATAATAATAATAATAATAATAATAATAATAATAATAATAATAATAATAAATAATAATAATAATAATAATAATAATAATAATAATAATAATAATCATAATAATAATAATAATAATAATAATAATAATAATAATCATAATAATAATAATAATAATAATAATAATAATAATCATAATAATCATAATAATAATAATAATAATAATAATAATAATAATAATAATAATAATAATAATAACAACAACAACAACAACAACAACAACAATAATAATAATAATAATAATAATAATAATAATAATAATAATAATAATTTTAATAATAATCAAGTCTATATATATTATTTAATGAATGATGATTAATTAAATCATAACATATTATATTATAAATTGAATATCAATAATTCTATTAGTTTTTAATTGTTAATTTTAATATATATTGATTTTTTTTCTTTAAAAAAAAAAAAAAAAAAGAAAGAAAAAAAGAAAAATAAAAAGTTGATAAATATAATAATATTATTATTATATTATATTTATTATTGATTTATTTTAATAAAAGTAATATAACGATATATTTTTATTTTATTTATTTTTATAAACTTATATATTTATACATTTTATTTTATATATTTTATATATTTATTTAGTTATATATTTATGATTATTTTAGTTTATTTGTAATAAAAATTTAGGATATATTCGAGATAAATATATATATTTTTATTTTAATATACTGGCAGCTTTTAAATATATTGCAACACCAAGAATAAGTATAATAATAACTACTAATAAAATAGTTAATAATTTCATTATTTTTTCACTGTAAAACGAATATTAAAATATAGAAATAATAATTAATTAATTAATTAATAAATAAATAATTTATATGTAAATTAATAATAATAATAATAATAATAATAATAATAATAATAATAATAATAATAATAATAATAATAATAATAATAATAATAATAATAATAATAATAATAATAATAAAATAATAATAATAATAATAATAATAATAATAATAATAATAATAATAATAATAATAATAATAATAATAATAATAATAATAATAATAATAATAATAATAATAATAATAATAATAATAATAATAATAATAATAATAATAATAATAATAATAATAATAATAATAATAATAATAATAATAATAATAATAATAATAATAATAATAATAATAATAATAATAATAATAATAATAATAATAATAATAATAATAATAATAATAATAATAATAATATATTATAATCATAATATTATATTTTAAATGCGTATAATATAATTTTGATTAAAACATTACTTTTTCTGAAGTAAACTTAAATATCTTCCACTTTGACCAACTTCATCATGAGCTTCATTTAACTTTAATTTTTTTTTTTTTTTTTTTTTTTTTACAAAGTTTAATAATATATATACATATATATTAATATTAATATAATTTAAATATAAAAATAGATATATTAATACCAAACATATTAAATATTATTTCCAGAAATTTAAAATTTTAAAATATAATTATAGATATATCAATAATTACAACATCGTTAGTTCTTAATAATTGTTGTCTTTGTTGATGAAGCATTTGTAAAGTATCAATACCTGCTTGTTCTATATAGAATTTTTATATTAATAATAATAATAATTATAATTATCACATTGAAATTTCAATTAAATTATATATATATTAGTATTATTCATTATATTATTTTATTATAAAACTAATAGATATATATAAAATCATAAATAAAATGAATATATATTATTTATTTATTCATACCTGCTTCTTCTGATATTTTTTTAGTATCTTCAAATCTTGAATTCATATCATATAATCTTTGAGTATTATATAATAATCTTTCACGTTGGTCCATATCTGAAATATTATAATCGAAATTTTCTGAACTTTCACCAAGTAATTGAGTTCTTTCATTAACTCTTGAATTTCTCTTTTCTTGAAGCTATATATTTTTATTTTTAAAAATATGTTTAATAATATTTAATAATAAATCAAAATTTGTCAGACTAATTCTGAACTTTTTCATTTTAAAATAATGCTTACGATATAATATAAAATTTTATATCAATATTTATATATTATAAATTATATATTTTTTTTAAACTTACTAAAAGTGATTTAAATTTATTTATGTTATTTTGGGCATTTTTAATTTTATTATCGAGTTGGACATTATTTTCCTTTCTTGAATCTTTTTTCAATTTATTAACCTTATTATTTAATGTTCATTAATATGAATTGATAAAAAAATTTTTATTTAATAAAATATTATTTTATTATTATTAATTTTAAAATATCTTCAAAAATTATTATTATTATTATTTATTATTGTTATTATATTTTTTCTTTTATATGACATGATAATTACAATATCTTGGGCTTCAACAAGATAATCTTCTGCTTTATTTAAAAGTTGCTTCTTTTTTTCTTTATTAAATAATTATATAAAAACATTTTATATACTTTAGTTTCCCTCCCCCTTTTTTTTTCCTTGTATAGTTTATTAATTTAGTAATTTTAATATTTAAAATATATAAGAATTTTTATTTCTTAATAATACCTCCTGATACATTGTAAATGTTTCTTGAAATTATGGATGAAATTTCTTGAAAGAGAATATTTAAATCTTGTTCTTCGTTTGACATTTTTTTTTTTTAATTTATTATCTTTATTTTCTTTATTATATATTTGATATATTTGATAATTGTATTTTATTTGAATGTATTTTATTTATATGAAGGCTTTTAGTATTTAATATAATATAATATAATATTATTTATAATAAATTATCCCAAATAAATTATCAATAATAGTATACATATAATTTATATATTGATTAATGAAATTTTTAAATTTATTTTTATTTATTAAGTAATAGTTTATTTCTTTATATTTAAAAAAAAGAATTAATTTTATTTTTTTGAATATAAATAAAAATAACTATTTTTCTTTATATATTTATACAAAAAACAAAAAGAACATTATTTTCTTTATTGAAATCTCTTATATAATTGTAATTAATTTTTTTATATATAGTAAAATAAAATAAAATAAAATAAAATAATTTTTTTTTGTTCAAAGTATTTTATTTTTATTGTTGTTTTTGTTTTTTTTTAAGTATTTTATTTTTATTGTCGTTTTTTATTTTTTTTTTTTCTTATTTTTTTTTTTTTTTTAACACATTTCCTTTTTCTTTATTTTAATTATTTTTATTTTTTACTTTAATGAAAAAAAGAAAGAAACAAAAAAAAAAAAACATTTTTCTATTATTTAAAATTTAAAAAAGAAAAAAATTAATAATTAAATTAAATTAATTTTATTATATATATAAATATATATTATAATATAATAAACAATTATTTTAATTATAATTAAATTATTCAACCAATTTTTCAAAAAATTTTTAAATTTATATAATTAAAAATTTGATATAATGGAAAATTAATTTTTTGATATTTAATTTAAATTATTTTCTTTTTCTTATCATAATTTTATTTTGGTTTATGTATATTATACAATAATTATAATTATTATACATCGAGTAACATTAAAAAAAAAAAAAATTAATAACAATTTGATATTAAGATATATAATAAAAAATATATATTTTATTTTATTTAATAATAACAAAGAAAAAAATTAAGATAAAGATAAAAAAAAAAAATTTTTTTTTTTTTTTTCATTTAAACATTTTTATTATTTGCGATATTTTAATTATTATTTATTTTACAATAATCAGAAAAAAAAAATTAATTTGTTTTTGTTAAGGTGGAGAAAGTGTATATATATTGATTTTTTTTTTATTATTATGATTTATTTAATGATTTTATTAATTTTTTATTAATTATTTTTTTATTTTTTTAATTTTTTTTAATTTTTTTTAATTTTTTTTTATTTTATTTTATTTTTATTTTATTTTTTTTTTTTAAATATTTTTTGGTTTGCTTGCAAGTTAACTTGATTTATTATTATTTAATAATTTATTTTTTAAATATATATAATTTTTTATTCAATTATAAAAACTTATCATTTAACTTATTAATTTAGTATAAAAAATGTTTATAAATAATTGATATATTTAATATATGGTTTTTTCCCTTTCTATTTGTTTCTTATTTAAATAACTTATAATTCATCCTTTATTTTTGAATCAACTTTTGAAAAGTTGTTTTTGATAACTATTTATATAAATTATAAAAAATAATAAAATAAATGTTAATATATTAATAAATTAACAAATATAAATTATGTATAAATCAAAAAGTAAAATTATATTGATATATATAATATTTTATTGAAAATTTTTTATTTTTATATTTATATTTATATTTATATTTATATTTATATTTATATTTATATTTATATTTATATTTATTTTCAATTATTGTTTTTAAAATATTACCTTCTTTTTGTTCTTCTGAAAGTTCTGTTGGGAATGCTACAACATATTCAATATATAATTTACCTTGTTCACTTGGGAATTCATGAAGAGGCATACCTTCATCATAAATTTCTTGAACGAAACCTTATATAATATTTAAATATATATTTAATATAATTAATTATTAGTTTAATTTATTATATTTATTTATATATATTATAATTATATTAATTTAATTATATATATTTATGTATATATTTATTCATTTATTTATTTTATTCATACCTGGTGGAGTAATACCAGTACGTTTTAATTCAACAACATGTCCATCTAAATGGTGAATTTCTTTTTCAAAACCAAGAAGAGCATCAGCTAAAGTGATAGCAATCTTGACATATAAATTATTACCTTTACGAGTAAATAATGGATGTGGAATAGTTCTAATAGTAAAGATAATATCACCTGGAGTAACATCTGGATGTTGATCACCTTCTCTTTCGAAAACAATACGATGACCATCACTCATACCTTTTTCAATAGTAATTGAAATTGTATCACCACCACTTACAACCTTTTCACCCTTACAATGTGGACACTTTCTCTTGATAGTTTTACCTTTACCACCACAAGCGTCACAACTATTAAACATTTTTATAAAGAATTGAAGATTAAAAAAATAATAATTATAAAATAATAATATATATATATAATACAATAGTATATATATTATATATATTTATTATAGCATAATTGAATATAAATAATTTAATAAATATTATAAGTATTTTTTTTTAAATGCAATTGTCTTCTTATTTATTTATAATTATTATAATTTTTTCTACTATATAAATAAATATATTAAGTATATTTTAAAATTATAATTATAATAATAATAATAATAATGTTAATAAAAAAAAAAAAAATACATACACTGTTTGAACTTGTTGGTAAATACCTGGACCTAACATTTGACGAATCATTCTCTTACCAGTACCTTTACATGATGGACAAATATGAACATCATCTTGTGAAGCAGCACCAGAACCACGACAGTAAGGACAAATTACTTGTTTCTTAACATCGGCCTATTTTATATTAAAAAGTATTAATTATTATTTTTTATGTTATAAATAATAATAATAATAAAATAATATTAATAACATAAAATAAAATAAAATAAAATATATTATTTAATTCTTTTTATATATTAAATTGATTTTGTATATATAACTTTTTATATTATCAAAATAATTAGAAAAAGTATTTACATCAATATAGGCACCCATATATAAATCTTCAAGAGAAACTTCCAAATCAATGTTAATTTCTGGACCTTTTCTTTCTTGACGACGTGCTGTATTTAAATTATAATAAACAAGATATTATTAATATTAATAAATATAAATAGTATTTAAATATAAATAATATATTTCATTATTTTTTGTTATAAAAATATATATTATTATTATTATATTTATAACTTACGTTCACCTCCACCAAAACCAAATCTTATTTAATATAATTATTTGTATATATAAATATATATAAGATATTAAAGATATTAAAGGTTAATACTTTTCTTTTATATATTATTGAAAAGAACATTTTTTTTAATTTCAAATTTCATTAATTATTTTAAAAATATATATATTGAATTATAACACATATATATATATTTTATGTATATTATTCAACATAATTTGAAATTATTTAATAAAACAAATAATAGGAAGTAAAAAAGAAAAAAATAAAATAAAATGTATGATAAATACTGTCTGAAGATATCAAATGGATCATTAAAATGTTGGTCACCATGATTTAAACCTTCTTCACCATATTGATCGTATATACGTCTTTTTTCGTCATCAGATAATACTTCATAAGCTATTCATTATTTGATATTGAATCAATTATATATTAAATATAGTCAATTAGTAAACAATTCATTATTTATAAATATAATATAAAATAATTATATTTAAATTTTAAAAAAAAATATGATATTAAATATTATAATAATAGTAGAATTATATGTATAAAATGTCAAATTGAGGAATATTAAAGATAGTTTTATACCTTTAGCTAATTCAATAAATTTTTCTTCAGCTTTTTTATCTCCTGGATTTTTATCTGGGTGATATTTTCTAATATAAATATTATATTAATATTTATAATAAATTATTATGACATATTTTTTTTTATATTTTTATATATTTAAATGTAAATCTACTTTGATAAGTTTTTATAAGCTTTTCTAATTTGTTTCTTAGATGCACTTCTGTCAACACCGAGAATATCATAATAATCTTTACTAGCATTAACAATACTTATCAATAGTATTTGTAATACTATAAATATAAATAATTTTGGTATTATATTCATTTTGTATTTTTTTTTTATTTGATTTTAAGTTTTGTTATAAAAAAAAATATATTTTTTCTATATATTCCAATATTCCTTTTCTACTTTAAGTTTTTATTTTATTTATTGTTGAAACGACATCATTTAAATAAAATTTTTTTGAACATTAAATATTATAAACAATTAAATATATTTGATATATATATAATAAAAAAATATAAAAAATAAAATTAGTTAAATTAAAACATTTTAATCAATATTATATATAGATGGTATTTCCACAAAGATAATTTCTACTTTTACAATTATATTACTATTATATACTTAATACATAAAAAAAATAAAAGATTATTTATTATCATATTTAATGAATTTTAAAAAAAAAGATATAAAAAAAAAAACAAACTTTATTTGTATTATTTCATTTACCTTTTTTTTTTTTTTTTTTTTTACTTTTTTACTTTTAATTCTAAATTTCTTTTATAATAAAAAATAATTATTTTTCAAAAAAATTTTTTTTAAATATGATTTTAGCTTAATACCTGTATTGTAGTGATGTGATCTTAATATTATACAATAATAATATAAATTAAGTTAATTATTATATAATAAAAAAAAATTACTTTCTACTACAATATTCTATTATTTCTATTATTCATTAAAAAATAAAAAAAATGAAAAAAATACATGTTTTTAAAAATTTATTGGTTAAAATGAATTAAAAAATTATATTATTATAATATATTATAATATATACATTAATATATTAAAATTAATGATTAAAATTTATTTATTTTAAATATTTATTTATTTATTTAATTATTAATTAATTTATTTATTAATTAATTTATTTATTTACTTAACAAATTTGTTTTTAATTAAATTTAGTTACAATTAAAATAAAGATTTGATTCTTCTTTGAATATATGTGTATATATAATATATATAATACATTATATTAAAAATTCTAATACAATTATATATATTAAAAAAGAATTATATAATAATTTTATGTATTAGAAATGTAATTAATATTTTAATATATGTAATGTAATTTATGAATGTAAAAGAAACAAATAAATTAAAATTAAAAAGAATTAAATTATCCAAAATAATCTTTATATATTTTTTTTTATGAAGAATACATAGCATAATTTGTAAAGTGAAAAGAAAAGAATTCAGTTGACACATTTTTCTTTTTTCCTTTTTTATCTTAAAAAAAAAAAAAAAAAAAAAAAAACGAATGAAATGAAGTATAAAAATAAATAAAATTTATTGAAAAAATATATACGCTATTATTCAATTAAAGTATCAATATAAAAAGAAAAAGAAAAAGAATAAAGCAAATTTGCTTCAGGAAAAAAAAAAAAACTATAATAATTTAAATATTACAAGATAAAATAGAAAGAAATAAGGAAAAAAAGTGAATAATAACAATGGGCAGTAAAGAACGCAACAGTGAACATCGTTATAATAGTAAAAGTAGAAGTAGAAGTAGAAGTAGAAGTAGAAGTAAAGAAAGAAGAGAAAAAAGTAGAGAAAAAAGTAGAGGAAGAAGTAGAGGGGATAGTTATAGTCGTAGTCGCAGTCGTAGTCGCAGTCATAGTGGTGACCTTTATTCTGATAAAGAAAAAAAACATAGAAGTCATAAAAATCATAGTAAAAAAAGACATAGTAAAGATAAAAGTAGAAGTAGAAGCAGGAGTAAAAGTAGAAGTAGAAGTAGAAGTAGAGGTGATTGTTAATTATAATATTACATATATTTTTAGAGTTTTAATATTAATATTAAATTTTCATTTATACGTAATTTTTTAATTTCAAATAAAAATTTTATAATTAATTTCAATATCCAAATGAATAATCCATCATTAATTATTTATTATATATATTAAATTTTATTTTAAATATAAAATTATACTTTTCAAATAACCTGGAAAACATAAATTATAATGGGAAATATAAACTTTAAAAATGATAATAATATAATTATTAAAAATAATTTTTTAAAAAAATACTAAAAATATTTAAACAACAACAATAATAATAATAATAATAATAATAAAAAGATTCCAGTTCAGATTCATATGATACCAGTTCTAGTGTAGAACGTTCACATCATCGTAAATATTATTTTTAATGAGAATTATATAATATATATTAAAAATAGTTAAATAATACAAAAAATTATATTTTTATTTCATTTTTTTATATTATTTTTATATTATTTTTTTTTTTATATTTTTTTATAATTTAACAACTATATATTAATCTTTATAATAATAATAATAATAATCAATTAAATATATATGTATATATAAAGATAAGCATAAACATCATAAAAAAAGAAAAAGTAAAAGTAGAAAACATAAAAATTATTCAAGTGATAGTAGTAGTAGTAGTAGTAGTTCTTCAAGTTCAGAAGGTAATAGTCAAAAAGTTATATATAAATATATATTTTTATAAAATTTATATTAATATATATATATTATTTAATTATTTATTTATTTATTTTCATTTTATTTTATTTTATTGCTAATATAATGAAACGGATTTAATGACTTTTGTAAATAAATGACGACGTACGACCTTATTATTTGGGGGATATAAAAAGATTCATCCAAGAAGAAAAAGAAAAAATCTAAACATAAGAAGAAGGTTTTTTATTTAAAAAAAAAAAAATAATAAAAAAAATTATCATTAATAATAAAATAAATAATATAAATATCAGTATTTCAATTATTTTTATTAAAACAATATTTTTATTTATTTATTTATTTATTTATTTATTTATTATAAATAATAATAGAAGAGAAGAAGTGATAAGGATTCTGATTCAGATAATCATGAGTATAAAAGAAGTGCTATAACAGGGAAAATTATAAAAATGAAAGTAAGTTAAAATAATTTTATATATATATATAAGAAATAAAATAATAGAATGATTTTTTTTCTTCCTCTTCTTCAATTTTTCTAAATATATTTCATATTATTTTTTTTCACTAGGTAAAGAAAACTGCAGATGATAAAAGACGTGATAAGAATTTAAGTGATTTATTAAAATTTTTAAATCAATCTTATGATTAATTGTTATTTTGTTTTATTTTATTTATCATTATTATTTTTTTTTTGTCAGTTCATTTGTAATGTATTATTAACTTTTATATATAGATTCATGTATCCCATAATTATTCTAATGTTATAAAAAAAAAAAAAATAAAAAGTAAAAAATAAAAAGTAAAAAATAAAAAATAAAAAAAAAAAAAATAAAAAATAAAAAATAAAAAATAAAAATAAAAATAAATCAATAAATTAATATAATTTTTTTACTTTACAATTTGAAAAAGGAAAAAAAAAATTATTATAGTTTTATTATAGCGTATTTTTCTTTTTGTTTTTATTTTTCTTTTTATTTTTATTATTATTTAATATTTTTTATTTAAATATTTATTATATTATTATTATTATTATGATAATATTATAAATAATTATTTTAAATTTTTATTTTATTTTATTTTTTATTTTTTTTATTTTTTATTCATTTATTTTTTTATTTTTTTTTTTTATTTTTTATTTATATAAAATATTTTGCATTATCTGAAAATCTCATAAACATAAAATAATGATTAAATAATAATTATTAAAAAAAAAAAAAAAAGAAAAAAGAAATTTTTTCTTTTTTTATTCTCTAAGATAATTTTATATATATATATTTAATTTATTTCTTTATTTATTATTATATTATTATATATATATTTTTTTCAAATAAAATCAAAAGAGTATTAATTAAAAATAATATAAGAAAGAAAAAATATATATACAAAAAATTTCTCTTTACTTATAATTTATAGTATCTAATTAATGAATATAATAATGAACCGAATAAAACTAAAAATATACCAAAACCGTTCATAAAAGTAATAGGATTTCTGAAAATAATAACAGAAAGAACGGTTTGAACACATGCTTTTGCAGTACCAGATATAGTATTAGTAAGTGGTGTTGTGAATTTAATTTGTAAGAAGGTAGCAATATTAATTAAGAAACCAGTTATACCAGTAATAGTCATAATAATCCAGAATTTTGGTCTTAAAATGAAAAATACAGTAGCTATTTCTTTTACTTCACCAGATAATATGACAACAGGTAAAAGTAAGACAATAGCTAATGTTGTATTGTAATGTAAAAGGCGCCTAATAAATTTATATAACCATCATAAAAAAAATATTGATTTATTGTTTCCATTTTTTTTTTTTTTTTTTTTTTTTTTTTTGAATTTATAATTTTATATTTATATTATTGAATGAAATAATAATAAAAATTAATATTTTATTATGTTTTATTATTATATTTATTTATACAAAAGAAAAATAGAAGGTTAGAAAAATTTTTTATAGATGATATATTTTTGTATATAATTTTTATTTTTTTTATTTCTTTTTCTTTTTTTTTTAAATAAATTAATAAATAAAAATTAAATATTAATTATGTTAACATACCATTCATTATTATCAACAACTTGAAGCTTCTTTTTAACAAATATACCGTATAAAGCAACAAAGATACTTGAAAAGACACCAAAGATTAAACCAGTTAATGAAAAGTGTGATTCACCATAAGATCCCATAATAAAACCAAAAAAGACAATAGCACATGCTAACATAGCAGCTGGTGAAGTTTTATTATGAAGAATTAAGTATGTGAATATAATATTAAAGAGAATTGTTAATGATCTAGCAACCTATATATATAAAGTATTAATTTTTTTAGATTTTGATGATTCAATTTTTTTTATTGGATTTGATTTTTAATTTAATTTTGATTTTGAATTGTTATTATTATTTATTATTATTATTATTATTATTATTATTATTATTATTATTATTATTATTATTATTATGTTTTTTTTTTTTTTTTTTTTTTTTTGAAATTTAATTTTAAATTTATATATGTTTATTTATTTATTTATTTTTTAAAAGTAAAATATTTAAAAATAATAGAAATAATTAGTAAATTAATAAAATGAAATTATTATAATAAAATTATATTAATTTTTTGTTTAAAATCTCATACTTGATAATAAGAAACTTCAACAAAGGCTAAACATAAATTATTAAAAGTTAACATAGCTACATAAATAGCAGTTAAAGGTAAGATTTTTAAAGCTATTGAATAATTAAATTCAAATGGAGGGACAATGGATAATATTCTACTTTTAGAAAATCCACAAACAATTAAAAGAACTAAGGCAACAACGAGTTGGTACCTTTTAATTTAAAAAATATAATAAATTATGTTATTGTCAAGATTATTATAAAAAGTATATATATATAAAAATATATATAAAAAAAAAATAAATTAATTTATATTCACTTTTCTTCTTTAAAATTTTTAAAATTAAAAACAATAATAATGATTATTTACCATGTAACAAATAATGGGAATGGAAATTCATAATCAGCGTAAGTAAATATATATTTATTTAAAAATACTACTGACATAGAACAAACCCAATAAAATCCTATAACTATAGCAATGACTTTTGCTTCTGTCTTTTCATTTGGTCTATGTGGAAGATTTGTTATTGGAAGTAATGGTTTTTTATCCTTACTATTATCTTCTTCATATTCATTAAGATTATCTAATTCTACAGCAACTTCTGTACTACTCATCTAATGTTCATATTCATTTTGTTATTCATATTTCAATAATTAATAGTCATTTATTTATTCGTATTTCATTAAATAAATGAAGTTGTACATAACATTTTATTATTTGAAAAATTATATAAATAAAATTGAATATTATATAACAAAAAACAATAAGAATATTATAATAGATATTATATATAATAAAATAATAACATCAAGTTAGATTAAAAGAATAAATTTTATTATTTATTTGATGTTTTTAATTATATTTTTATTAGATTAATAATTCCAATGAATAAGAAAAACTTACTTTTATTTATTTATTATTAAAAATATTAATCAATGCAAAATATTTGTTTGTTTGTTTTTTCTTATTTATTTGTTGGATTTCAATATAATTTAAATAAATTACTTCAATAATAATTGAAATTGTTAACTATCTAAAAATGTTCAATATTATAATTGATAAATATATTTATAATCTTGAGAAATTAGTTATTTTATATAAATCCTTTATTTTTTTTTTAGTTGAATTTTATTTATTTTTTATTATTATTTCTGAATAATCCAATATATTTCAACTAAAATATTATCTTTAAGCTTATATTTTTTTTTTAATTTTATAAATATATTTTTTTTATCTTTCAAAGTATTGAATCTATTTCTAATTTCTTGTTTTTTTTTTTTTTTTTTTTTTTTTTTAATTTTATTTTGTTTTTCTTATTTTATATTAATTTATATATTTATTTTCTTTTTATTTTTTTTTTATTATTTTGAACAGTTTTTTTTTTTTTTTATTATTGGAATATTTTTTTCATATAATAATAGCAAAATAAACAATAAGATTAAATAATCCAGATTATTAATTTATAATCATTTTTTTACTACTATTATTAAAAGATATAGTTTTCTAATTAGTTTTAAGATTTATAAAGGTAAAATAAAAAAAAAATTTTTTTTTTTTGCTGTTTTTATTATACAATTTTATTTTATAATTATTATGATTTTATTGTTCAATTATCTTTTTAAAAAGTAAAACATTAAATAAATTAGGCAAAATATAATTTATTATAAAATTTATTATAACATACATTAAGAAATTTTTCAATTATATATTCAATTCAAACCAATAAATTACTGTGTATAATATGTGTATAATCTATATCTATTATATATATAAATTTTATATTTATTTATTTTATTAATAAATTTATTTAATAATTTATTTATATATTCATTTTATTTAAATATTTATTTATATATTCATTTATTTACATAGTTTTGTATCATTTAATTATCAATATTCATATGGACCAATAAAATCAAAATATTTAAAGAATATTTTATTATAAACAGATTTATTAATCTTATTTTTTTTTTCGTATATAATAAAATCCTATATATATATATAATACAAATAAGATAAAATGAGTGAAGAAAATGTTGAAATTATTGAAAATGGACCTTCAATATTAGGAACAAGACAATAGTAAATATCTATATATATTATATTCTTTAATTTCTATATATAATTATTTATTATTTATATTAAAGAAAATAAATTAAATTTAAATATGTTAAAATTATAAATTAGTTTAGTAATTTCAATTTAATTTAGTTTTTTTTATACATATAAATTAATATAATTATTCTTTAACACTTATATTTATTCAAATTGTTTTTTTTTTTTTTTTTTACATTATTACTTATATAAATTAAAAATTATAATAATTTTTTTTAAGTTGGGATGATATTTACAAAAGAGATAACAAGAATTTTGAGGATTTTGGCGATATTGGTGACTCATGGTTCGGAGAAGAAAGTGTAACAAAGATGGTTGATTGGGTAAATAATAAAATTTAATAGAGTTAGAATTTAAAATAATTGCACATTATAATTTTTTATTTAAGTAATGCTAGATAAAAAGAGATAATATAGAATTTTAATAATTATTTAATAATAATTTATTTTTCTTTTTAATTAAATAATTAATTTTAAAAATTAATAATATTAGGTAGTCGAACATTATCCAGAACCAGAAAAAACTATAATAGATCTTGGATGTGGAAATGGTGAAGTTTTATTAGGTTTAGTAAGTTTTTTTTTTTTTATTTTTTATTTTTTTTTATTTTTTATTGTTATGTATATTTTTTAAATTTATTATATAAATAATATATTTTTTAAAAAATCATCATTTCTTATTATATATTTATTACATAATAATATTTTGTTATTATATATTATTATTTTTATTATATCATTTTATTTGTATATTAATATATACTACTATAACTGATATTTATAATTAAAAAAATTTTTATTTATTTTTAATTAATATATTTTAAAGGCTGAAGAAGGTTTTAAGAATCTTACTGGTATTGATTATAGTGAATATTCTATTGAACTTTCAAAAAAAGTTGCAGCAAAAGAAGGATATGAATTTATAAAATTTGAAACAGTTGACTTTTTAAATGATTCTGAACTTTCTACATTAGGAAAATATGATATCATTTTAGATAAAGGAACTTATGATGCAATTAGTTTAAATCCAGATAATAAATTAGATGATGAAAATTCACCAATAAATGTATATCCAAAAGCAGTTAAACAATTAATGAATAAAGATAGTGTATTTTTAATTACTTCAGTATGTTGAAAATAATATTAATATCAATATAAATATTTGTTACGATATATTATATATTTTTTTATATTTTTAATAATATGTAATATAATATTATATATATATATATAATTTATAATATTTTACTAATGATATATATATATATATTTTTTTTTTTTTCTAATGATATTAATTGTAAAAAGTGTAATTATACTGAAGAAGAATTAAAATTAAAGTTTAAAAATTGTATGTTTTTAATTCTATATTATAAATATAAAATTGTTATTTTAACTATTAGTAACGATAATAATTAATTAATTATTATATTTTATTTATACATAAATATTAATATTGAATTAATAGATTTCAAAGATTTTTCAAGAGTAAAGTATCCATCTATTCAGTTCGGTGGGGTTGAAGGACAAACTATCTGGTAAGAATTTATTATATAGAATTAATTATTTATATATATTTTATAATTTAAATTTCAATAATATAATTTATATTTATATTTATATTTATATTTATATTTATATTTATATTTATATTTATATTTAAACATTATATATTATATTAATAAATATATTATAATATTAAAATATCATAACAGTACTTTAGCTTTTAAATTAATTGATGCTGAATAAACTTCATTATAAAATAAAAAAAAATTTTTTTTTCTGATTTATCATATTTCAATGTATTTAATTCTACAATAATATTTAATGTTCTTCATGCCTCAAAGTATTTATTTATAAAAAAATATATATATATAAATATAAAAAATCTTAAAAATAAATAAAGATCAAAACTATAATATAATCCAAAAATTCACATACAAATATAAAATAATACAAACAAAAACAAAACAAAAAAAAAAAAATAAAATAAAATAAAAATAAAAATAAAAAAAAAAGTAAATAATAATAAAATAAATATAATGAAATTTATTTGCTTTTTCATTATGTAATAATGATATTATAAATATCAATATAAAATATCTATCATATAAATAAAACAGATGTATTAATTATTTCTAAATATCAATAAATAAATAAAAAATTATCTTCAAATAAATAATAATTAACATTTTTATCATTGATTATATATTTTATTATATTTTTTAATTAATTAATTAATTATTTATTTATTTACTTATTTATTTATTTATTTATTTATTTATTTGTTTGTTTATTTATTTATTTACTTATTTATTTGTTTTTTATTGGCTATAATTTTTTAGTTAATTAAATACTAAAAGAAAAAAAGAAATTTTATAAAATAATATTTAAAAAAATATTAATTAAAATATATAAAAAAATTTTTTTTAATCAAATATTACCAAAAAAATTTTTTTCTAATCAAATATTACCAAAAAAATTTTTTTTTATAAAAAAAAAAAAAAAAAAAAAAGATGGATTAAAAGAAATATAAATATTATAGAAAATATTATTTTTCATTTATTATTTATTAAATATATATATACATGAATAAAAAAAAAAACTTTTTTCCTTTATTTTTAAATTTTTTTTAAAAAAACTATGTTACAATTTTGAAAAAAGGTATTTCTCTTAAATATTTTACAATATAAAAACATAAAATATATAATATTAATGAATAAATAGGTGACCATAATAATGGATCAAAAGTTTGAGAATGAAAATTAATACGACATAAGAAATGATATACTGACATATGAATTAAATATATTCCTAAAGAACATTCAGATAATTTTGATAATGTATCTCTAAATATTTTTAATTTTATTAAAGGTCTTATACTACGTCTTACAGAATACTTGAAAAACATAAATATTCCAAAAGCATTCATTGCAACATTAAAACTATAATATTTAGCTAAAAAATGAACATTAGCATCATAATAATAACATGCCATAAATCTAAAGATAACTGAAAGAATAGCTCCAAGAATACCCACTAAATAAGAATAATAAATATATTTTTTTTTAGAAAAATGATGAGTTGCTATCATATAACCAAAAATATAATAAGCTAAATATTTTCCTGCAGTATTAATATTTAAATGTTTTATATAAGTTCTTATAATTTGTAAATCTATATCAAAAGCAACCAAAAAAAATTCATGAATGGTTGGAATAATATGTGCGAAAAAAGTACTTATTCCTACCAAATACCAACCGATTTTTCTATTTTTAATAACTTCTCTATAAATTGGGGTAACAATATAAGCTCCAATAGTAAAATCAATATACCATAGATGACTTTCTTCATCTATAATAATTTTATTAAAAGTATCTTTAATTAGGTCAAAATTAAAAGTGTATTCCGTTTGATCATAATTAATAATAAATCTATCAAATATCGTGTAATATATACTCCAAAATATATAACATTTTAAAAGACGTGGTATATATTTTGTATAAATCATTTTGGTAGTAATTTCCTTTCTGGGGTTTAAAAAAAACATACCACTTATCATCATAAATAATAATACACATGGTCTTGTTAATGAACAATAAATAATAAATACCCTTCCATTATGAGTTTTATAATCAATATCAGGCTTTAATGATAAATTATTACAATGAATAAATACTACTAAAAAACTTGAAAATACTCTTAAACAATCTATCCAATAAATTCTTTTTTTCTTTTTATTTTTTGCCCTAAATTTCCTTTTACTTTTTTTATTTTTTGGTTCATTTAACATAGGATCTTCTTCATTATAAATAATATCCATATTCATTAAAGTATTATTATCATTTTTATTTCTTTTGATATTATCATTATAATGGGTATGATGATAATAGTAATTATTTTCAATATTATAATTATAATTATTATTAGTATTTGTATCAAGGTCACTATAAATTCCAGTATCATTATTATTATCATAATAATTTATATTATTTGAATTATTATTATTATTTATTCTATTCATACGTATACTCAATGTATTTACATTATTTTCTGAATTATTACCAAGAAAATCCGTATTTACATTATTATTACGGGGGAAGTGAGATTCCAGATTTAAATAATCATTATTATCCTTATTTTGATTATCCTCAATGTTAACAAGCATTTTTACTTAATAATTATTAATTGTTAATAAATGTTTATGTATTTCAATAAATATATATATATATAATAATAGCAATTTATTAAATTATTAAAAATTAAATTAAATCCATCAAATAATTTAAATATTTCCAGATAATAACTAATAACTTAACTATTTACAAAAATAAATGTATTATGTATTATAATATAAAATAATATAATATAAATTAATATAATTAATTTTATAAAATGACATAAAGAAAAAAGTTCTTTACATAATTTACAAAATATAAAAAATTATTACAATTAAAAAAAAAAAAAAAAAAAAAAATTCTTCAATTCCTTCTCTTTTTTTATCTATTTAATAATATAATCAATTAAACATTTTAATGTACTTATAAAAGACTAATTATTAATTTTAAATATTACCATTTATATCAATATTAATATTAATATTTTATATTTTTTTTTTTTTTTAATTCTTTTTATAAAAATTTGATATTTCTTAACTCGCCACAAAATACTATTAATGTAACTCATTTTTAATTAAAATTTAAGTATTAAAAATTAAAAATTTGGATGGTTTAAGCAGAGCAGTGGTATCCGTTACGGAATTCCCTTCACACCTACATGGTAATGCACCGCTGTGTAGGTCACATGATGGAGATGGGTCCCATTAATGTGAGTCTACATTATTATTATTATTATGGATGGTTTAATTATGTTTATGAGTTTTATGAGTTATTTGAGTTACACAAATTATTAAATAAACCTTTGTGACATTCATTAATAATTTGTAACAAAGGTTTATTTAATAAAGTTAGTTTAAAAGTTTATTAAATATTGTGTCGTATTATAATATAACGTGGATACGTTATTATAATATTTTAAACAATTAAATAAATAATTTAATAAAACAAATAAAATTTTAAATTTAAAATATTAGTTTAATATATTATTCTTAATATTCTTAATTATATACATTTTATTGGAAAAGAGAAAACCAAATTTATTTACTATTTTGTGGGTTTAGTAATAACCTTACGATTTCGTTTAATATATTTATTATATGATATTATATATGAAACTAATTTGATTCTTTAATATAAAATCACTTTTAAAGGTGTTTATTTTTAATGTTAAATATAAGATCATTGTTATTTATTTTATAGCTATGAATATGTTAATACGTGCTTTATTCTATATGAAATAATTTTAGATTCAGCAATTTGATTTTTAAGATTATTGTTTTATATCATTAAGTAGCAATTTATATATCTTTATTTTATATAATGATTAAGTCAATATTTTAGTAATAAAAAAAATTGATTAAAATAAGATTTTTATTTATCTAATAAAGTAATTTTACTAATGATTATTTAATTAGCTATAATAAATAGAAAAGTTAATACAATAATAGAAAACAATATCATAGCTATTATAATAGTTTTTCTACGATTCGGCTATTTAACATAACAAGTATAAAAACCATAATAACCTATGGCTGTAAATACAATAATTATAAAAATTGAACATCCAGTACTCTTACTATCATAACGACCATCTTCAAATGTTTTTCCACATATAGAATGACCTTTTGAATTATGATAATATGATTTAGATAAACACTCATCATTAGTTTTACAAGTATTACCTTCAAGTTTTACTACAATGTATATATGTGTTACTACCATTACAATAAAATGTAAGACTTATATAATGTTCATCACAATGTGTACTATTGGTGTTTTTTCATTAAAAGCACAGTAATTATCAATGCATCTATTTGATAAATATTGTGAATTAGCAGTACATTTTTCACCTTCACATATATATAATCTTTTATCATCATAAATACCAAGTATCAGTGGTATATCTTGTTAAATTTCCATTTTCATTTAGAAAATCAATATAATGATTAGGATAATTAAAATTTGCTTTTAAACATATATCATTTTTACAAGAATAATAATCATCAGCTTTTGATCTATTGGATGAAAAGTTTAATACTTCATTTTTATTCAAAGTTACTATATCAATACCTGAATTTTCTTTGTAATAGGATTGAATACTACATATATTAACATTTGAATAATGTTTAGAAGAGCATTCATTATTATTAGAATAAATTATAGTTTAATTAATGGTTACAAATTCACTAAAGATTTCATCATAATACTAGATAGTAAAAAATTATTATTATTGGATTTTTCATTAAATTTAAGTATTAATATCAATATATACTCGTTAATATTTATAGAATATCTAAAATTATTATTTTTTTTTAAAGTAATGTATTATATGCCATTTTTTAATAGCAGTAACTTTTGAATAATAAAAATTATTGTATTCATAGTTTCTTAATCACCTTAATTATATATTTTAATAGTTTATAATTAAAAATAATAAATTATAAACAATTAAAAACTAAAAAGTATTATATTTTTAATTTTTAAATAATCATGCTAATCACACAAGTATAACTTGTATAATTAATAATAATAATTAATTTAATTTATTTATGTTTTTATTTTAAAATGTATGCATTTCATTTTAATTTACAATTTAATATTTGATTTTTTATTTGGGGTTAATGTATAATGTATATAATTTTAATTGAATATAATTACATAATTGTTTTATTTTATTTTATTTTATTTATTTATAACTTTTTTTTTTTAAAAAAAAAAAATTAAATAATACCAAAAAAAAAAATTTCTTTCTATAAAAAGAAAAAAAATTTCTTGGTAAATGTAAATGATTATGGAAAATTAATTATTGGAGATGATAATATTTTGTTTTATATATAATTATGAATTAAACAATTTTTTGAATTAAAAAGAATTATATAGTTAATAAATGTCAATGTTAATGTTATTGAACAGTTTCAACTTATACAACAAAAATAAAAATAAAAATATAAATATAAATAATAAGAACTAATGAAATAATTATTTATTTTTAAAATAGTAGAAATGAATACAATACTTTTTTTTTTTTTTTAGAGATTTATAAGTTTATGATTATAAACTAAGGTTATTAAAATATTTAATATTGAATATACGTAATATGAGTAGGTGTAGCATTATAAAATAGAATAAAGTATAATAATTTTATGATCAAAAAAAGTTGGGTATAAAAATAAATATTAATAATCAAAATAATAAAAATAATTTTAATAGTTAATAGTTGTTAATAATTATAATAATGATCAATAATTAAATAATTAAATTACTGTAATTTTGCTAAGTAATATATTCATATTTAATATTGTATAATATATTATAATATTTTATTTTATAGTGTAATATAGTATTGTATAATATATTATAATATTATAATATAGTATATTTGAATATAAATAATTTATATTATATTTTATACATTTTTTAAATAAGTATTTTAATATATTTAATTAATTATTTGTATTAATAAAAAAGTAGTAACTAAATATTATTAATAATTTTTATTATTATTATTATTATTATTATTATTATTATTATTATTATTGTTATTATTTTTATTAACTTTTATTATTTAATTATTATCATATGTTAGATTTATTATTTATTTATTTATTTATTTATTCTATTATATATTTATTTATTTTTATTTATTTTTATTTACTTTTATTTATTATTGTTTAATTATGCTATTTTTTTCTGTTTTATTTTTTCTTTTTCTTTTTGTTGTTATTTTTCCTTTCCTTTAATTAAAATCCATTTTTTTATCAATTTTATCCTTTTTACCAATTTTTTTTTATTATTTAATATTTAATAGATTAAAAATTCAAGCATTTATATTAAAATATATTAAATAATATATTATTATATATATTATAGTTTAGTATTTTATATTAATTTCTAATTTATAATATATTGTATTATATTATAATAAATATAATGTTTATAAAAAATCAACCAATAATTTTGATTCAAACAACTCTATTATTTAATAAATTAAACATAAAAAAATTTAACATATGATAATACTAAATTAGATTTATTTATTTATTAATTATTTATTTGTTTAATTATTTATTTACATTTATTTATTTATTTATTATCTATACATTGAATTATTAAATAATAATTAAATAATAATAAATTAGAAACAATTATATGTTTTGAAATTTTATTATTTTGTATTATAAAAAATTAAATATTAATTTTAATTCCTTATATTATTAATTATTAATTATTAATTATTAATTATTAAAATTATTTATTGTTTTTGTTAGTTATTTTCTATTATTATTAAATTCATAAATTAATTATAAAATAATTATTTATTTATTATTTATTTATTTATTTATTTCATTTATAAAAAATATATTAAATATTATATAAAATTATTTATTTATTTAATTTATATTTATTCATTTATTTATTTATTATTATTATTTTTTAAAATTAATGTTATTATTAATGATTTAAATTAACTAATTAAAAGAAATAAATATATTTTTTAATTAAATAAATGAATATGTAAATAAATAATTTTATATAATATTTTTAATTAAATAAATGAATATGTAAATAAATAATTCTATTTTATTTTTGTTTAACAATAAAATAAATAAATAAAAATTTTTTTATGATTAAAAAACATTGTTAATATATTAAAATAAAGGAAATTTTAAAAAATTCTTTTTTTTTTTTTTTTTTTTTTTTTTTTATTTTTTTTATTTTTTTTTTAAAAAATTATATTTAAAAAAAAAGTTAAAAACTTCCACTTTAATAACTATGCATATATGAAACATTATTATTAAAAAAAAAATAAATAAAAAAACTATTTGTTTTATTTCAATAATTTAGAAAATCTTTTTTTTTTCTCAAAAAATAAAAAAAAAAAAACATTTATTTAATAAAACATATATCCAATTTTTTTAAGGAAAAAAAATATATATATTTATATATATATATATAAAGATTTTTTTAAAGAGAAATAAAATAACAATAATAGCATAATAAAAAAAATAATGGAAAAAATATAAAAAAATATAAAAAAATAAAATAAACCATATCAAATAAACCATATCAAATAAAAAAAAAAGACTTATAATAAAATAATTATACTAAAAAAACAAAATTAATTTAAGATAAAAAAAAAAAAAGAATAAAAGAATAATTCAAAAAATAATTTTAAACATTAATCAGAATTTATGAGTCTTCTTAAGTAAAAATATAAAATAATTTTATAAAACAATATAATATATATAATATATATAATATAAATATTAAAGAAAAAAAAAAAAGAAAAAGAAAAAAAATAGAAAATAAAATACAAACACATTTTTAAAATTTTACAAATTTTTTAAATATAAAAATAAATATATATAAAAATGGATTATTTTAATAGAATGTGTATGAATATTGATTCAAATGAAACATTAGTTCCCAATGATGAAGTTCAGGAGTATCATAATGAAGAAAAACCTACATTTGTCTTAGAAAATGTAATATATTAAAAATAACTTAAAAAATAAATATATATATTATTATAATTATTATTATATTTTAATAATAATAATATTAATAACTATAATAATACTATTATATTAATATTAATATTGATAATAATTTCTTTTTTTATATTAATTATTCTATATGATATCATAAATTATTATAAAATATATATTATAAAATATGTATATGTTTATTATAATATAATAAAATAACAACAACAATAATAATGATAACGACAATAATAACAATAATAGCCTCCAGAATGGAAAATGGAAGACAATTGTTGCAAATGTGGTAAAACTTTTATAAAATTTTTACAACCTAGACATCATTGTAGAAGTTGTGGAAATTCATTTTGTTCAAATTGTATAACAAAGAAACAAGTTTTACCACAATTTGGTTATTTTGACCAAGTTCCAGTATGTGATGATTGTTTTATTATTCCAAATTCAATGCCTGTATTAAAAAAACCATATACATTATCAGTAGAACAATATAAAGCAGTTTATGAACTTCAAAAATTAGATAAAAAAGGGGATTATATTAATCTCATTTCAAGATTAAGAGTATTGGTTACTGAAGATATTCACATTCTTTCACATTCATGGGTTAAATATTGGGTAGGAAAACGTTGGAGAAATTTCTTTATAGTTGAAGCTTGTAAAATAACATCAGCTATTAAAGTAGCTTCAAAAAGAGAAAAACTTGGTTTTGTAAAATTAGATATTAAAGATGAAAGACCAGTAGCTAGGGTAAATTTTTTTTTTTTTTTTTTTTTTAAATAATTTAAAAATTTACATATATATTATAAATGATAATAAAAAAAAAATAATAATTATAATAAAAAAAAAATAATAATAATTATAATATAAATATAAAATATAAAATATAATATACTTAATTTAATATCAAATATATATAAAATTATAAAATATTTATTTATATTTATATTTATCTGTATATTTATTTTTATCTTTATATTTATATCTATATTTATATTTATTTTTATCTTTATATTTATATCTATATTTATATTTATTTTTATCTTTATATTTATATCTATATTTATATTTATTTTTATATTTATATTTATATTTATATTTATATTTATATTTATATTTATATTTATATTTACATATAATATCTATTTAAAATATTTTTTTTTATTTAATGTATTTTTTATTTAAAAAAAAAAAAAACAAAAAAAAAACAGCGTATATCAGAATACTTTTTCAAAGATGTTGGTCAAAATGAATGGATTTATGCAGATGTACCATTAAATGGATTTAATCAAGAACATGATCCATATATTAAATCGCCAAGATTTAGAAGAAATGTTAAAAAATTACCACCACCACAAATTCCAAATTCTTTTGAAAATACAGATTTAGTTTTTTGTCCTGGATTATTTAATGGTTTATTACCTGTAAGAGCATTTGAACAAGTTTTTCCAGTACTGGAACAAGAATTTAAAGGTTTACATATTTATAGAGTTGATAGTCATCCACTTCGTGGTTGTGAAGAAAATATGGCAGATTTTGAAAGATTATTTACATATGGTGAAGGTAGAGATGCAATAGGTAATTTAAATGGTAATTCACATTTAAAAGATGTTATAGCTATTGGTTATTCTAAAGGTATGCCAGATCTTATGACTTATATGGCAAATTATCCTGAAAAAACTAAAAAAATAAAAGCTATTTTTTCTTATGCTGGTGCTGTAGGTGGATCCTATTTAGCAGATAATATTAATAATATTGTAGATTCTGTAGTTGATGAAAATAAAGCAGATAAATATTTTGATAAAATAATTACTACAATGTGTCCATTTGTTGATTTAGATAAATTATCTGAAAAAATAGGTAGTAATTATAGTCGATTAGATGATTTAGAAAGTAGTCCCTCCTCTGCTATAAATTCATTAACAACAGAAAATAGAGCAAAATTTATTCGTGATCATAAACAATATTTTGAATCTGAAGCTTGGAATGATATACCCATCTTTACTATTACTGGTAGTGTTACACCTAAAGATGTTCCATACTTTCAAGAATCCTCTACACGTACCCTTGAAAAATATGATAAAAACAATGATATGCAATTAATTACAGAACAAGCTCAATTCCCCTGTGATATGGTAAATATAGATATAGAAAAATAAATAAATAAAATAAATAAATATATATATAAAGAAAGAATTAATTTTTTAATAATTATAATTATTATTATTATTATTCTTTTTTTAATTAATAATCAATATTAATTATAATTTAATACTAAATTATTTTTTTTTTTTTTATTTTTTATATATATATATTTTTATTATTCTTTTATATATATATATATATATATATATATTATTCTTTTTTTTTATTTTTTATATATATATATTTTTATTATTCTTTTATATATATATATATATATTATTCTTTTTTTTTTTTTTTTATTAATATTAAGAATATTCATCTTGGTTATATGAATGCACATCATTGGGATTTAGCATTCCAACCATTCCCTAAAGCATTCTTAAGTACCAAATTAAAGCATCCATTCCCAAAATTAGCAGCTGCAAATGCTATGTGGTTATTATGTGCAGAATTAGGACTTGCAACTTAAAAAATAATAATAATAATAAAAATAAAAAAAAAATGAAAAAGAAAAATATAATTAATTATAATTATATAATTATATAATTATAATAATATTAGTATTATAGTAATCAATAATTAAATATTTAATAATCGATGAATCAAAAATTAATATTTATCATTTTTTTTTTTTAAAAAAAAAAAAAAAGAAAGACAGCATTTATATATATTTTTGACACTATTAATTTTAACAATACTTATTATTTTTTTATAAGAAATTATAAATATTAATTAAAAAACCCTTTTTTCTTTTTATTCTTTTTTTCTTTTTCTTTCTTTCTTTCTTTTTATTTTACAAGAAAAATATATCTCACAAAAACTTTTTTTTGAAAATATAAATTAATAAGTACGTAATATTATTCATCAACCAATATTTATATATATATTGTTATTATAGAATTATTCGATTATATTCCGTTTTTTATTTATAAAAAAAAAAAATAATAATAATTTTTTTTTAAATAATTTTGACTTAAGAGACATAATAATAAAAATAAAAGTAAAAAAATAACAATAATATTTATAAATTATATATATCATAATATATAGTAATAACGTTAATAAATACAAATAATAATGATAAAAACAATAAATAATAATATTCATAATAATTAAATATCATACCAAGCAATTATGTTTTTTTTTTTTTTTTCTTTTTTCTTTTTTCTTTTTTAATATATAATATAAAATTTATAATAATAATAATAATAATAATTGCCATTATATCTTATTTTTCATTTTTATTAAAAAGAAAAAAATACATTTTTATAATATATATATATATTTTTTTTCTTTATATCTATTTATTATTATGGTAAATATATTTTTATAAATAATAATTATTAATACAATAAAAAATATAATATATATATATATAATATTTTAATTATCATTCAATTTAAATAATAATAAAGAAAAAAAAAGAAAAGTAAAACCCAAAATTCTTACAACAATTAAACAAATAAAAAAATAAAAATAAAAAATTAATAAAAAATAATATTAATTTTTATATAATTATAATTACAATTACAATGAAAATAGTAGAAAAGAAAAAGAAAAATTTAATTGTTATTTTTTTTTTGTTTTGTTTTTCGTTTTTTGTTTTTTTATAAATATGTTAATAATAATTAATAATAAAAAATAAAAAAAGAAGATTTTTGATTTAATTTTTTTTAAATGTATCATAAAATTGGAAATGGAATAAAATGATATATATATATATAGAAAATATTAAATATATATATATATATATATAAAATTCATACAAAAATAAAATTATAAATATATATATATATATTTAATAATAATGATAAATAAATAATATGTAATATTGGAAAATATATAAAAAATAAAACAACTAAAAATAAAATAATTATGAAATATATATATAAAAGTAATATGAAATAAAATTAAAATTTTAAAAAAATTAATAAATAACATTTAAAATATAAAATATAAAATATAATATTTAAACATATATATATATATATATATATATTATTTTATAACATTTATATATATATATATATATACATTTATTTTTTTTTATATTTTATATTTTATTTATATTAAATAATAATAATAATAAATATTTATTTTTAAACTTCCATCCATCTATTATAATACCCAAGATAACAAGAAGTTAATTGATTTTGATAGTTATTTGTTCCACTTCTTGTTGTTCTCTTATTTTCAAGATTTTCATTTTTAATTAATAAATTGGTTAAATCCTAATTAATTTAAAAAATAATAATAAATATAAATTAATATGTAAATTATTTTAATATTAATAATAATAAATAATAGAATAATTAACATATATATGATGTCCATATATAATAATAAATATATATAATATATATATATATATTTAAAAAAATTACTTACTTGTTCTCTTTTAATCATAATACTGACCATATCATTTAAAATTTTCATTAAATTCTTTAATAATTGTGATTCTCTTATACCTTTTGGATTTAACCATTCTAATAATACATCTAATTCAGCTGGTGTAGAGTAATAACTCCATTCAGAATTAACACTAGAATATTTATCATCATCTAATTCTATATCTATATAAATGATGGATGACAATATTATTATTAATAGATTATTAGTATATATATAATAAAAATATAATAAAAAAATAATAATACATAAATAACTATTACATTTATAATAATAATAATAATAATAATAATAATAAAAAAAATAAAAACAAAAAAAATAACTATTATAATATATTTTCTTTTCTAAATAATATACTTTACCATCTTTTTTATTTTTATCAAAATGAACATTTTCAACAAAAAGTTTACCAGTACCCCAAGACGGTATAACATTACTTGAATTAACACCTAATCCTTTATTATTATTAGAACTACGATCATAAGAACTATTATTACTTCCTAACCATGATCCATCATACCACCAATATTTATTATAATAACGATCACGTCCTAATAATTTTAAACGAATCATAGCTGACCATCCTTTCCATCGTATATCTATAGCTTGTTGTCGACGTTCTATATTTTTCTCTTTATCTTCTAATTTACGTTTTTCGGCATTACGTTTACGATTTTGTCGAATATGATCTAAAGCTTCTTCTCGATAATGATTATATTCTTCTCGTCTTTTACGTTCTTTTTCTTCCTTTTCTAATTTCTTTTGCATCATCATTTTTTGTCGAAGAGTGGCACGTGATAGATTAAATGGAGCAGGGGAATCATAATTATTATTATCATCACTTGTATTACCTCCATTATTAGAAAAGGAATCTGATTCATAAGATAATGTTGATGCTTTTTTACTTTTTACATCTTCATGACTTGTATTACTTACATTAAAACTAATTATTGAGATATCATCTTTATCTTTATCTTGAGAATTAATATCCGTTGAAGTAGGTGTTGCTGATTCACCTTCTTGTTTTACTTCATTATTATTATTATTGTTATTATTATTATTGTTATTATTATTTGGATTATTTGCAATATTAAATTCATGTTTTAATTTTATACTGAATTTAAAAAAAAATTTTTTTATATATACATATAATAAAAATTGTATATATGAAAAAATAAATATATATATATATAATTAAATTTATTTAATAATTTGTAATAAAATAATTACAGATAATAATAATAATAATTAATATATTATATAAATTAATAAAACAAATATAATATATGTATATATATTTAAAAAAAAAAAATAAAAAAAAAATTTTTTTATTACAGTTCTTTCCTTTCACGGCTAATTTCTATTTTTTGTTTACGAAGTTCAGTGAGTACTTCAAAACTATGATCAATGAAGTCCCTTTATTATAATTATAATAATTGTTGATTATTATTATTATTATTATTATTATTGTATATTATTATTGTTTTTATATAAATAAAATAAAAATTAAAAATTATAATAAAATCTATAAATAAAAAAGATTATTATTTCTTTTAAATGTATAAACTTTTTTTTTACCTTATTGCTGAACAATTAATAGCTAATTCATCAATTAAAAATCTTAAAATAATAATTTCTTCATCTGAAGTTAAACTCAAAAATCCTAATTTAATTATATCTATAAGTGGTATATTATTGTTTTGATTTTCTTCAAATTTATCTATATTTATTTATTTATTTATTTATTCATTTATATTATTTATTATAAATATATATATATATATATAATAATAATAATAATAGTATATAAAAAAAATTTTTTTTTAATTATTTATAAGTATTCATATATAATAAACAAATATAGATAGATGATTGTTATAGAATAATTATTATTAATATTCCTATTCTTTTTTAAAGTTTATTATTTAATATATATATATTAATGAATTAAATATTTTACCAATACAACATAATTTGGCTATAATAGATTCAAAATCAGGAATTTTTGATGGACAACCATATTCAAGAAGACAACTTAATAAAACTACTTCCCATCCTTCAATTCTATTTTCTAATTCAGAAATACTTTCAATATTTAAATTAAAACTACGTCCACTTTTTTTCTTTGTAATTGGTTTAGGTTTCCATTTATACCATGGGCCAAATTCAATAGGGTATTTTTCAAATATTGTTAAAATATTATGATAATGTGTTGGAAATATTTCCCATATAAATGGATCATTAGTTTGTACTTGATATTCTTCTTCTGGATTAATATTTATATTTTCTTCTTCTTCTTCTTCTTCTTCTTCTTCTTCATTCTCATCTTCTTCATTTTCTTTTTCTTTTTCATCATCTCCTTCTCTATCTTTTTTTTCTTCTTCTTCTTCTTTAATTTTTTGTTCTTGTTTAATCTCTTTTTCTTCTTCTTTTTGATTGGTTTCAATCATAGTTTTATTATTATTATCTCCATCATTATTTTCTTTAATCTTTATATCTTCTTTATTATCTATTGACATATTATTATTATTATCATTATTATTATTATTATTATTATCCTTTTCTTCTTTTTTTTCTTCTTTTTCATATTCTGATTCATCATCTATTATCATACTATCATCATTTTCTTCATCTTCACTTTCTAGGTTATCATCTATCTTCATATAATCTGGTTTTTTATCATGTATAATTAAATTTTTTAAATATTTCATAGTAATATTACTATATTTTGTATCAACAGAATAAGAAGTGGTATCAACTGTTCTTCGATCAAAATGAGCATAATTATTATTATCTAATGATTTATAATTGTTTAATATTAATATTAACAATGAACAAAATATTTCTTTTATTAAGAAATTAATAGGTTTATCTTCTTTATAAATTAATGCTTTTTCAAAAAAATCAAATGTAAATGGAAATAGATTCAATGGTTTTCTGTATTATCATAAATAAAAATATCATATATATAAAGAAATAGTATATATATATAAAGAAATAAAATATAATATATATTATAAAAACAATAATAATAAAAAGATACATAAATAAATATACATATATTAAAATTTTTATAAGGATTATTTATATGTAAAATATATCAACTTAATATTAATAATAATAATAATAATAATAATAATAATAATAATAATTTTACCCATAAACACATAAGAAATCCCAAACCATTAATGCAGATGAAACTTGTTTTTGCGAAATTGATCCAAAATCACTTAAAGGTTTTGGTACTTCTAAACTTTTATCTTCATCAAAATATTTTGGTAATTCTAAATCTTCAATTGGGAATTTTAAACTAGCTATCATTTGTTTTCTCATTTCTTCTCTTTCTCTTTCTTTTTCCTTTTCTTTTTCTTTTTCTTCTTTTTTCTTTAAATCTTTTTCTTTATTTTTCTTTGATGATTTATTTTTTGATTTACTTTTTGATTCTTCTTCTCCTTCTTCTTCTTCTCCTTCTTCTTCTTTATCATTTTTTTTATTCTTTTTACTTTTTTTAGATTTTTTATTTTCTTTTTCTTCTTCTTCCTCTTCTTCTTCTTCATCATTTTCACTTTCTTCTTCTGAACCTGATTCACTATCAATTTCAGAATGACGTTTCTATTTAAAAGTAATAACCACATAATAATAATAATAATAATAATAATAATAATAATAATAATAATAATAATAATAATAAATTATAATAATAATAAATTATTATAATTAAATATAAAATATATATATAATAAATCAATATATACAATTGAATTTATTACTTATAATAATTATAATAATTATGGTAATATATATAATATTTTACCCTTTTCTTAGTTTTTGATTGAATTAATTCTTTTAAATCGGAAGGTGGTTCATTTGATATACCATATTTTTTTGCTATTGATGGCTATAATAAAAATAAAAATATATATATTATATTATACATTATATGATATAATATAATAAAAAACATATTATTTTTATTCATTTAGAATTTTATTAAAAAAATTAAAAATGAATAATATATATATAATTATATGTTTTTATATAAAAACAATTAATTCATTTTTACATATATGATTTATATAATTAAATATTAAAGATATCCAAAGTAATAAATAATATACAAAATGAAAAATGTTATTAAATAAAACAAAATATTATTATACTATATATATATATTTAATTTTTAAGTACCTTCACTACAATTGGAGCACCTATCCAAGTATCTCTTGTAGTACTTTCTCTTAAAAAGTTTCTCATTAATTGTTTTGAATAAATGCATCGATCTCTTCTTATTGAATCAAAATCAACATCATATTCAACTGGTTTACTACCTAAATCACCTGCTTTTATTTCTTTACCATATTTTGATATCATATGAATACGATATTTTTTTTCATTATCTGATAATTCTTCATTTATTGAAACAATTTTTCCAGATTTTTGTTGTTGTGTATTAGGAATAGTGAAAAAAACAATTTCTCCAACAATATATTTGTCTTTAAGATAATTATATATTTTATCTACAATATCATTCAATTTTCCTTGTTCTTTAGTATATTATATAAAATATAAATTTATAATAATATAAAATTTTCATAGTTATATATATAAATTATTAATATATTTTTATATGATAACATATGATAATAGTAATAATATAAATAAAATAATATAAAAAAAAAAAAAAAAAAAAGAATTCGTTAATAATAAAGTAATTAAATAAATATTATTTGATATAAAATGATAAAAAAAAAGAAAAGTTAATTACTATATTGAGCCATTTGTAAAGTAGTTGGAATCCAAACTTCTGGATATTTATTTTTAGTTTTTTCTCTACATTCTCTTTCCGATTTTAAAGCATCTTCATAAGTTAAATTCATTTTACCTGTCAATTCACACGTCCATATTGGTTTTTTATATAACATTACTTTATCAATATATTTTCTAATTTGGTAGTAATATTAAAAAAAAATTATATATATACATTAATAAATATTTTAAAGCTAATAAATATTTTTTTTATACATCATTTCATTTCATACAATATTTTTTTCATAATATTAAATTAATTGAAAAAAATATGATCTTTTAAATTGTTATAATTTGATATATAATATACTTTATATGTTATATATCAAATATATACTATTCTATGAATTAAAACTTTATTTTAAAATAGTTACTTATAATCTGTGAATATTTCGCCCGTAAATCTAACTTGCCATACATCTCTAATTTTATTTTCAGAATTTTGAACAGGAATAGGTTCCAAAGGAACTGTTGTTCGTCTAAGTAAAGGCATTTTGAATAGATATGCTCGTTAAGAGTTTTTTAAAAAACTTTTTTTTTTTTTTATTATGATAAAGAATTACTATAAATTAATATAAATACATAATGAATATATATATATATATAAAATATATTTTATTATAATAAAAACAAATAATTAAAATAATTAGATGGAAAATGCTAACAATGTAATTATTCTTACAGATTATATTATCATTAAAATAATTATATAGAAGTTCAGTTACTAGGTTAGTTTTCTTTTTTCTGTATTAAAAAGAAATATTTTAAATATTTTTTAAAAAATAAAATGCTTTTATTTGAATAAAAAAAATTAATAATTTAATTTAAAATTAAAAAAATAGATTTAATGCATTGCATTAAAATGAAAATTAGATTTCAAATATATTTTTATAACATTAAGGGGGAAATATATATATATATTTTGTTATATTATAATTTTTCTAAATTTTTTATATTTGAATTTAGGTCAAAGATAAAAATTTTATATTAAATAAGAATTTTTTAATTCTTTTTTTTTTTTTTTATTTAGTAATTTTTAATATAAATCAATGTATATTTAAAAAATAATTATTATTAATATAATATAATATATTAATATAATATAATACAATATATAATATAATATATATAATATAGCATAAAATAATATTCTTTTTTATTTTTACACTTTTTATTCTTTTATTCTTAATTAATATAATAAAGGAATTAATTTTTATTACATAAAAAGATGAAGATTTAAATTATTGTTGATGGTTATTTATTTAATTTATTATCTATTCATTCATTTAATTAATTTATTATCTATTTATCCATTTAATTTATTTATTTAATATACTAATTGTTATTTAATATATTATTTATCTATTTATTTATTTAATTTTTTTATTTATACCATAATTTTTAATTATTTTTTATAATCATTAAAAACCAACCAATAAAAAGTGAATAAAAGTTTTTTAATCTTATTAAATGTATTATTTATTTACTAATTTATTTACTTTTTAATTTATTTATACGCTTATTATAAAATATAAATTTATTTAATTATTATTATGTATTTATTTTTTTATTAAGGGTTTTTTTATTAAATGTTACAGTTTGATTAAATTTATTTATATATTCATTTAATTAATTAATTAATTAATAATTATTTATTTATTTATTATCTATTTATTTATTAATATGTTAAAATTAAATTTTTTAATATTATATATTATAATATTTAATAAAATTTAATAAATAATTAATTTAAATATAAATAAATATTAAAAAAAAAAAAAAAAAAAAAAAAATATTGTACAATAAAAATATAAAAATATAATATATATAAATAAATAAATAAAAAATTAATTTTTTAATTATATTATATAAAATTAAAAAGAAAATAAAAATCTAAAAAATTTTCCTCTTCAAAAATAAAAAAAAAAAATATATTTTTTTTAATATTATATATATAAATTGAAATTTGATTTTTTTAAATCAACCAAAATATAAATACTTAATAAATTATATTATATAATTTATTAAAAATTATTATTCCATATTCAAAAATTTTATTTTGTATATTGTAAGTAAGAATATAAATAAATAAACTTAATTATATTTATAAAAAATGTATGAATCATTCATAATAAATAGTGAAAATAATATATATTCTATATGAAAGTGTATATATACAAAAAAAAAAAAAATATTTTGAGGATATATAGTATTGCAATATTAAAGTTAATATTGTATTTTTTTTTTTAAAAAAAAAAAAAAAAATTAATTAAATTCCTTTATTTTTTTTACAATATAAATTTCAATAATATTATCTTTCATAATTTAATTTTAATCTTTTCATAAAACAAATATATATATATAATATTCTATATCTATATATCTATCTTTATATCTATATATATATTTATATATATCTGTTTTTTTTTTTATTTTAAATGGAATAATAATCACTTATAAAACAAAAAATACTATTTATTTGTTATAATAAATAAATGAATTATTAATTATAATAAAAAGCTATTAAATTAAAAAAAAATGAGTGAAGTTAAAAACGATGAAACTAATGTAATAAATAATGTGGAATCACTTGCACCAAATGAAACACCTTCTAAGAGTGCAGAGGAAAAAGAAACACCAAATGAAATAACAAATAATTCATCACCAGAAAAAAGTGAAGATAATAAACCAGATGAAATAGATAATAATGAGGATAGTATTTCAAAATCTCATAAAACACCAGAAAGAAGAAGATCTAGTGTAAAAGTTAAACATTTTTCACCAACTGTTGATAATACACCAATGCAAAAAACTAAAAATTTAGTAGATAAATGGGAAATTATAAAAAAAGATAATGAAAAATTAGCTAAAATTTCACAATACGAAACTCAAAATGAAAAGAAAGCTAAAGCTTTACAAAATGAAATGGAAAATGAAAAGAAATCAACTAAAAATACTCCAAAAACTGATTCTACAACATATACTAATGTGTATGTTAGTTCAGACGATAAAAAAATGAAAGATCATATACCAAGACTTACTAAAAAATTTTCAATGAAAGAACAAAGATTAAGAGAATCTATTAAAAGATTTAATGAATCTTATCATACTGCAAACATTGATCTTAAAAGTGGAGATATGAAAATTGTTACAGTAAAGCCTGTAATTAAAGAAAAACGTGTATATGTAGAAGATGAAGACGAAGAAAACAAAGTACAACGTTCAAAAAGAGTAAAAGTTAGTGAATTAAATAATGATGATAATAATACATCAATTTGGCATAAAATCAATTCTTCTATTCATTCACTAAAAGTTCCATTTATTTCAAAATCAAATGAAAAAACGTTAGATAATAATAAAAATAGTGATAATGATAATGATAATGATAATAAAGAAAAAGTTAATAATAAAAAAAAGGGAAAAGTTAATGAAAATGAAAATGTCATTACTCCAACTGTTAAAAATCAAGAAGTTGTTGAACCAGTTCGTCTTAATGAAACTACATGTTTAGATATATTTAATCCAACATCAAATAAATCTACAATACCAGTATTACTTAGATTACGTAGAAGAAGTTCATTAATAAATGATGATGATTCACGTCAATCATTTGCAAAATCAAATACAAAAGCAGAATGGGCGAATAAATTATTCATGGTTATGAATACAGATAGTACAATTCCAAAATTATATAATGTAAGCTTTATTATATATATACTAAAATTAGTAGTAATATTAATATAATGACAATATATATATATATAATTTTTCAATATTATATAATATAATTTATATTTTAAATTAATATTATATTTATATTATTACGATAATAATACCATACTTATTAAATTGATATAATTTATTATATTAATAAAAATATTTCTTTTATTAATTTTATATAATTATTCTTTTTATTATTTATTATTTCTTATTTATTATAATATAATATATTATGATTATTATGATTATTATAATTATTATAATGATTAAAAGGTACCAGTTCATTGGACTTCATTATCAGCACAAATGGTATATATTTTAAATGTATCTGATGAAGCATTAATTCAATATAATGGATCAAAAAGTAAAGATAGTGATAAAGATTATGCCCAAAGAATTTGTAAAAGAATGAGTTTAAATGATAATATTCCTGATATTTTTGAAATTGATCAAGATGATTCATACAGTACTAATTCTGTTGCATTAAAACTTTTCTGGAAAACTTTAGAATTACAAAATTTCACAGATTCTGAAAAAAAATCAATTATAGAAAAGAATGATAGATTAAATTTAAACGATGTATTAGAAAAAAATAAAGAAAATTTAGATGTTGTCAGAGCTATATACGTTTACAGGTAAAAAAAAAAAAAAAAAAATTTTTTTTGTTTACTATATATTATATATATATTTAAATATATATTAAATAATATTTATTAATTTTTTTTTTTTTTTTCAAATGATATAACATAAATATATATATATATATTATTTTATATGAATGAATATGTATTATAAAATGAAATAATGTTTATTAAAATAACAATAACGAATGCATACATATAGAATTAATGAACAAACAAATTCTTTAGATTTAGTACATAACGGTTCATTCCCAACTTATAGATGTTTAAACTCAAATATTTCAATGATTTTTGATTTTGCAGGTGAAGTTTATTTATGGCAAGGAAAGAATTCAAGTTTAAATGCTAGAAGTATAGGAATTAAGTTTGCTCAAGTAAAAATCAAATAGTTTATTTATATAAATAATTAAATAATTACATATTTTTATATTCCTTAATAATTAAACAATTTTTTTTTTTCCATTTCTATACTTATAATTAACTTATAATTATACTTTATATATATTTTTCCTTTTTTTTTTTTTATGTTTTTTATTTTTAGAAAATATTTAATGATTACAAAAGACCATCATGGGCAACCTTAAAAAAGATTAATGAAGGACATGAACCAATTATTTTCCAAGAAAAATTCAAAGACAGTTATTTATTCTTTTAATTTAAATAAATGAAGCATATATTTAAAACTATAATGAAAAAAAATTACGATGAAAAAAATTTAAAAAAAAAAAAAAAAAAAACCTTTTCATAAATTAAATTTTAATATTTATATATATAAATGTTTTCTAAAAGATGTTTGAATAATTATATATTCTTGATTTGTATGTTACTATATAATGAATAAATTCGTATTTTTTCTTTATTATTCATTTTTAATTTTATAATATAAAAAAAATTTTTTTTCTAATTATTTGAATTTTTTCGTTTAATATTTTTTTTTATCCTTTATATTTAAAAAAATGAATTTTATATACAAAATTAATAAACTCTTTAAATGTATAAAATAAATCACCTTACCATTATTTATATAAATGAAATTATCATGTTTTTATATATGTAATATAATTAATATTTATATATATTTATTTATATATATTTATTATATAATTCTTATTTATTATATAATTTTTAAGTTTTATTATTTATATAATATATAAATTTGTTTTAATTTTATTTTTTAAAATTATTAATTAATTAATAATAATTTTAATTATTTTTTTAATTTATTTATTTAAAAATTGTTTATTTATTTGTTAAAATATTTTTTATTTTTTAATTTTTTTTTTTTTACTTTGGTATATTGCAATCATCAAGAATAATAGCATCTTTTTCAAAACTTAAATATATATATATATATAATTTAAAAATGTTAATATTAATAAAAATTAATAACATTTATTGTTATATAAATATCATTTAATTTACCTTTCAATGTAATTATTTGATAAAAGACCCTTAATAGTATTATGACTTAAATTTCTGTATATAAAAAAAATATTAATAAAAAAAAAAAGCATATATATATATATTTCATATAAAAATTAACAATTTATTAAATATAATGTGTAGAAGTAAAGATATTATAAATTTTCATTATTATTATTATCTTACAGTTTTTTTAAATTAATTTTTTCTAGAGAAATAGGCATTTCATCTTCAAGATTATTATTATTAAGCATTCTATTTTTTTAATAATATATTTATTTAAAAATGGTTAAAAAAATATTTATAATTTTATTTTATTATTACTTTTTATATAGACATATGAAATAATTAATATGAAATGATTAAAAAAATTAAAAACTTACAATATTTCAAGATGAATTAAGTTTTCAATTTTACTTGATATTGAGCCAGTTAATTTATTATTATTTAAGCATCTATAAAAATTTCAGAATAAAAAATTAATTTTAATATTGTATAATAGATTGATAAATTATTGAATATTAAAATCATCATTATCACAACATTTTAACTATTACTATTTATAATTATTATTTATAATTATCATTTATACAAAAATATATATTAATTTATAATTACAATTTCCTTAGTTTTATTAATTCATATATAGATTCTGGAATATTTCCTTCAAATGAATTGAAACTCAAATCACTAATACATTATATATAGTTAAAAATACGTGATTTTTATTATCATGATAATTCAATAAAAAAATGTACATACATATAAATAATTATAAAGTATTAAATAAATATTATTAGTAAATTAATTCTTTCTTTTTTCTTTTTTTTTTTTAATTAATAATTTTTAATTAATGTAAAAAAAATTTAATTAATATAATATATATATAAAAAATGAAAAATTAAATTATTTTACAGAATTTCAAGATTTTTCAATTTTCCAATTGAATATGGTATTTCTCCAGATAGTTCATCAGAAGATAGATTTCTTGATTTTGTTTATATATATATTATCAAATTATTATAAATATTATTAAAAATAATAATAGGATATATATAAATATATATATATTTATATAAAATTCTTTTAATACTTACAGTACAGTTAAAGTTTCAAAATGACCAATGGTTGATGGTAGTATACCATTGAAAGAATTATTGTTAATTATACTATTACATTAATAATATAAAAAATAATATAAAAAATAAAAAATTAATATATTTATTAAAAAAAAAAAAAAAAAAAAAAAAAAAGATTATATTATATTATTATTATATTCTTAATTTACATTTCAGTGCTTTGATTCATGGTTTGAAGTAATCTGTGAATAAAATATATAATACAATTATAATATTAATATAAAAAATATTATTATTATTATTATTATTATAAAAATATAGGTTTATATTTTACATAATTTTCAAAAAAAAAAAAAAAAAAGGATAAAAAAAATTATATATATATATATATATAATATAACTAATAAATAATTAAAACTTACAAATATATTAATGCATAATCTCTAAAGTTTTTATTAAAGTATTCTGGGGTTGAAAACATTTTACTAATATTATGAGATAATGAATAATGTTCAACACAAATAGTACGATAAAGTTCATCAAATGAATAAATTATTTCATCATTTGAATTACATTTAGTTAAATCAGATGAATCATTAGATCCTATTGGTGATTTTAAATCCATTTCATTAACTTTACTTGATATTTTTTCTTTTAATTTTTCTCTTAATTCTTGATATAAATATCTAAGATTTCTTCTAGAAGTAAATACATCCTTAAATAATTGTTCATTAAATTTACCAGTTTCTTTATCTACAAATTTTGTTTTAATTTCTTTAACTAATTCAGCTGAATTCTTTTTAGACCATATGGCACTCATATTATTATCACTATTACTTTGTTCTTTATTTCTATAATTAATTGCAGTTGTATATTTTTTAAGTTTATCTTCTTCTTTTGTTGATGACGATGACGAAATATTATCTTCTCTTTGTTTTTCATAAGCAGTTGCATGTAAAATATTGGATTCATCAATTTCAAACATAACATTAACACATATTTTACCTGCAAGTTCTAAAGTAATATTTGGCACTATTAAATTACCTATCATTTTATTAAATAAAACACAAAAACTATCTCCTTCGAATATATTAAATGATAATTGATTCTGATAATCTACTGAAGTATAAAATGCACATTCAAATGGTTTTTCTGTTGGAATTCTTGTACCACTTGGAATAATACATGAAAATGATAATCCTCCTGATTCAACTCCAAGATTCATACTAACTACATCTTCAATAATATCTTTACTTAAACTATGTTTTTTAATTATTTTTCTTCTTTCATCACTTTCTTCATCATCTAATTTTTCTCCATCTTCATCATCATCATCTTCTTCTTCTTCTCCACCTTCTTCGTTTTCTTTTTTATTATTTTTTTTATTTATATTAGCAATTCCTTCATTACTTAATTCATCATCTCCTTTTGAAATTTTTTTCAAACCTAAACTATTAGCATATATAGAGGCACCTCTTGCTACTACTTCTGTATCACTTGAATGATCTAATGGGACTTCACCATTAAAGTAATTTTTCACTAAATCAATAATACTTGGAATATTTGAAGAACCTCCTACCATAATAACACAATCAATATCTTTTTTTTGCATTTTATCTTTTAATTTTTCAAAAAAGTTATCTAAACATACAATAATACGATCAAATATATCTTTACAAATTTCTACAAATTTATCACCTGTTAATTCAATAAAATATTCATCATCATCTTCATCACTTTCTTCTTCTCTTTCTTCAAATCCTCCTATATCTGATATATCTACTTCTACTGACATTCTTTTACCTCCTGAAAGTCGAATTTTTGCTTCTTCACATTTATTATAAAGTTGATGTCTTAATTTTGGTTTTTTTTCTGCTAAAGCTGCTAAATCTACATTAAATTGTATTTTAGTTTGTTCCATAACATAATTTATTATAGCTGCTGTAATATCTTCTCCTCCTAAAAAGGTATCACCACCATATCCAATAATTTTGACAGGTTCATCATTTGAAAATTTTGCTACAGTAAGATCTGTAGTACCACCACCAATATCACAAACAAGATAAGTTTTAGGTGTTGAATTTATACTAGAAGAAGTGGGAGATTGAGGATTCATGCCTCGATCTACTCTTTTTTTATAAGCATAATAAACAATAGCAGCAGAAGGTTCATTAAGTAAAGCTAAAACATTTAAATTTGCTTCTTCTGCTGCCATTTTAGTTTCAGCTCTTTGTTCTTGTGTAAAATAAGCAGGTACTGTAATAACACAATAAACTTTTGGTATTTCATTATCTAATGCTCCACTATGTACTATATCTTCACGAATTGATTTTAATATATCTACACTAACATCACTTGGTTTTTTATATCCTATGACTGCTCCATCTGATTTATTAATTAATTTATATACTGGAAAATTCTCTTTATTAATAATTTCAACAGTTGAACTTTTAGCTACTTTTCCTACAATTTCATCTTCATATGATATTCCTATTAATCTTTTTGAATTAAAAATGGTTTGCTTTGTATATTTATATGCTTGAATTTTAGCTTCATAACCTACTAGTGTACTACCATCTTTATCATATCTAACTACAGATGGCTTATTATCTTTTGCCATTCCTTTTGTTTTTACTAACTGAACAATATCATTTTCATAAATTGCTGAACTTGAAAAACAAGTACCTAAATCAATTCCACTATATATAATTTTTTCATTACTCATTTGTTTATTCTTTATATATATATATATATATTTTTTTTTATATGTATGATATTTATAATAGATTTTTTTTTTATTTTATTTCAATAATAATATACTTGTTTTTTTTTTTTTTTTTTTTTTTTTTTTTTTTTTGAACAAAAAAATATTAGACAAATCTTAAATATATATATAATACTCAATAGTTATATTACTTAATATTGTAATATGAAATATATATAATATTCTTATCAATATATATATAGTTTTTTGTTTTTAACAAAAAATGTTTTTAAAAAAATTAAAAAAAAAAATATTATAAAAGATATTGATTTAAATATGGATATTTAAAAAAGTAATAATAATAATAAAATATTAATATTAACTATTTAATTTATTTTGTTTTAAAAAAATCAATAAAAACTTATATGGCATAATAAATTAATTATAGTATGATATAATGATTTATTACATTAATTATACAATAATAAATATTTTAATTAATTAAAATGTAGTATTCAATAGTCTATTTATAGACTTTTATAATTGACATAATTAAACAAAAAAATAGATATATGAACTATTATGTACAAAATAAAAAAAAAATATAACATTAATCAAAACTTAATTATTATTATTTATATATATATTTTATATTTGATAGATTTTATAAATTCATGTATAATATTGTAATTATAATTTAATTTTAAAAACTATAAAAAAGAAATAATAATAATAATATTTATATGATGTATTAATAAAAATGAAAATTTTATCATAATTAATAAGTCAAATATAAAATATAAAATAAAATAATTATTATTTATTTTTTTTTTTTTTTTTTATTAATAATATATTAATTATTTTTATTACAAATAATTATTATTGATCATACTTTTTTATTAATTTTAATAATTATTATCATCATATCCAAAATTTCTTATTTAATTTTTTATTAAACTTTATTTTCTAAATAATAAAACAGAGTTTTTTAACTTTTTTGTATATTTCTTCATATTATGTATTGATAATTAATTATAATCAACCTATAATAATTGGAAAAATTATATTAATTATTAATTATATTAATTTAATTCCATTAATTTTTCATTGTATAATTCTTTTTTTTTTTATTTATGAAATAAAATTTTATTTCATTTTAATTATTTTAATTATTACTATTAAAATCTAAATCTTGTTTTTCACTTAATAATTATTTAATAGTTCTAATTTATTAGCTTGGATTTTAATAAAAACAATACATATATATATTATTAAAAGAAAAGTTATACATTACTTTATTTATACAATAGATACCTCTTTTTTTTTTTATTATTATTTTTATTATTTTTGAACCTTATAATATATATACAAATATATTATATATAAATGGATCCACTTTCAGATAAAATTAAAAAAAGTATTACATTTGTATCGATAGATATTGGTTCATACTCTACAAAATCTATTTCTAGTAATTTTATATTAAATAAAACATTTGAAAATCAAATAGATTCAGCTACTCGATTCCAACTTTATGATATCCCTAATAATAATGTATATATTAAAGATTACAATAATTTGAACAATAATAATTCTAATAATAATAAAAAAAATGATACCTCATCGAGTAAAAGTAATCTTAATAAAAAAGATGAAATAATTAAATATGATTATTTAAATATACGTCCAAAATGTTTAATTGATAAAATAAAACTATATAATGTAAATTATAGTAATTCATCAGAATATTATGAAGATATGGAAGATGATACAGATTGTTCTAGTGGCGTATGTATTGATAATACTACAGGATTTATAGGTTATAAAATAAAACCACCAAATCAAAAAAATTCATATTTTATTGCATATTATTATCTATTACAACGTTATGTTGATTTATATATGAACGAATTAATTGAAAAAATGAATCCTCAAAATCAAAATAAAAAACTAATACTTATTATTACTATACCATTATTTGAGGATGATCCGAAAAAAGTTACAAAAGATGAATCCTTTAAATATGCTAAAAATATTAATAAAAAAAATTATATTGATAATATAAATAAAGGATTATCAAAATATAAAGATAGTATTATAGGAGTCGTTTACCTTACAGAAATAGAAAGTTTAATATATCATTGGAAAAGTAATTATGAGAAACAACTTATTAATTCAATAAAAAAAATTACATCTAATAAACCAATTCCGAATATACAAATACCTGAATATAAGAAAAAGGTATTATTCATTGATTTTGGTTGTTATCAAAGTAAATATTATTTAGTGAATGTATGTTCTAATCAAAAAACTTTAAATATTTCAAAAAGAGATAATAAAAAAAAGTCAGAAAAAAATGATGGGAAATCTAATAATAATAATATAGATAATATTAATAATAATAATAAAAATAACATAAATAATAAAAATTGTAACAAAAATAATAATAATGAAGATAATAATGATGATTATGAAATAATAGAATGGGATATAGTGGATATAGCAGGAGAAAAAATAAATGAAGGAATTATTCAATTATTATTACTTAAATATCCAGATATAAAAAAAGGTTATAGTAAAGCATTGGGTAAATATAAAATTTGGAGAACAGTAGATCAAGAAATTAAAAGAGCATTTACTAATCCAAATGTTAAAGATTTTTCATGTGAAATATTAAATTCTGGTGATTATTATGATTTAATGATAAATCGTAATGAGATTAATTCTATCTTAAATCCATTTTGTCAAATTTTATCTTCTACTTTAAAAGATATCGTTTCTAGAAATAATATTAATGATGGGTAAAGATTAAATTTTTAATTATTATTATTATTATTATTATTATTATTATTATTATGATGATGATGATGATGATGATGATATAAATATATTATTATAAAACATAATATAATATATTTTTATTTTTTATTCTAAATTTATTTATTTATTTATGTATTTATTTATAAATTCAAATATATAGTGAATTAGAAATATGTATTAGTGGAGATGGAGCTTTAATATTTAATGATTATATAACCAGTACAATGTTAAAATCAGATTCAACGATTATAAATAAAGTTAATACCATAACATGGAATAAAGTCAATGCATTAAATGGAAGTTTATTAAAATTACAAGAAAATGTAAATAAAATGGTTTTAATTAATCGAAGAAGAAGAATTAGTACTCTTTCTGAAAAAAGAAGTATATCTAAAATATTATATAATCAAAATTCTTTTGATTCTATTATAAGTATGGAAAATAATTTTAAAAATATTTTCCATCCCTCTCAAAAATTAGAATTTAACTTTAATCCAAATCAAAATCAAATAGAAAAAACAAAAACAAAATCTTCTTCTGATAGTTCCATATCAGAATATAATACTGAAGATATTATTGATTTTAAAAATGTCGATGATGTTGTTCATTATCTAAATGTAACAAAATAAATCTATTTATATAATATAAGTATAAAGAATAGAAAATAATATAAAAGATTATGAAAAAAATATATACATATAATTAAAAAAATATATAAAATAATAATAATAATCTATTTAGAAATATTTAAGATAAACTGAAATATATAATCATAAAATTAAAATTAAAATTCTATATATAAAAATAAATTTATATACAGATACATTTTAATCTTTTTAATATGTAAAATTTATTCTTAAATTTCTTTAATTTGGTTAATTTAATAATTGAATCTATTTATTTATTTATTTATTTATTATAAAAAAAAAAAAAAAAAAAAAAAAAAAAAAAAAAAAAAAAAACTTTTTTTATCTTTTAATTCTTTGCTTATATGTTTTATATTCAATGTTTGATTGTTTTTTTTTTTTTTTTTTTTTTTCATTATTATTTTTTCAGATTCATATATTTGATTCTTTATATATTTGTTTATTTTCTTTTATCGATATTTTAATTTGTATAATCTATTTTATTTTGTATGTATATATTTTTATTTTTATTTTTATTTTTATCTTGCTATAAATATAATTTTGTATATATTCTTATATATATATATATATATATATATTTATTTTATTTTATTTTCATTAATTGATTTTAACTAATGAATTATAATGTTCACCAAGACCAAAGGAATGTAAATGATATCTTTAAGTAAATAAATTATAAATATATATATTTCCAAATAAATATAGAAAAAAATTAATATAAATTACATATATATAAATTCAATATTAAATATATTAATAATTATAATAGTATTTACGATATATATAATTTTTCATTTGGAAAATCGTTTCCTATTTCAATTGGTGCAGATTCTGCTTGAATAATAGTAATTGGATGTTCTAAAGCTTGAGAGATAGCTTGAGTCTATTAATTATTTAATATAAATTATAAAAATTAAATATATACAATATTAATACATGAAAAAAAAAATAAATAATAATAATCATAATAAAAGATAAATATAAATATTTACTTCTAATTGACCACCCCAGAGTGCTGTAAATTCAACATCATCACAATAACGTTGATATTCCTCTATTAAAAATATAATTAATAATAATTATTTTAAATATTTTACATATTATTTTATGTGTTAACACATATGTAAAATAATAATAAATAATGAGGAACAAAATAATTATTAAATGAATTTATATAAATAATACCTTCAGAATATAACTCTCCATTTGAATTTAATAAAAATGGAAAGAAATCATCATAATGATTTCTCATCCAATCAGCAGCAATTCTTCTTAAATCCTTATAATCATACTATTATAATATGAAATTATTACATAAAAATGAAATTATTATTTGGTATACACAAATCAATAATCTTGAATACATCCTTATTCTTATTGATATAAAAAAAATAAATAAATAAAATAAAATATTTTATATATAAAAATATTTACAGTTTCTCCTACTAAAGACAATTGATGTGCAATTGAATTGTATAAACTATTTTGTAAATTTAAGCATTAATTATAAATATTGTTATAAATATATATATTATTATTATCAATATAATTAATATCATTTTTTGTATTTGTTAAAAAAAATAAAAAAAGAAAAGTATAAATATGATATATACCAATGACCATCAGCTATAATCTTTAAATTAAATTAATAAAATTATAAAAAAAAAAAATTATTATTAATTTTAAAAAATGTTTTTATATGAATAATATGCATATATATATATATTTATTTATAGATTGATATTATGTTATAATAAATACTTCATGAATTTCTAATCCTAAATCTTTTAACTTCTTTTTGAATGCATCATCTTCAACTTGTTTCGTATTAACCATATTTTTAGCTTCTTCTTCAGCTAATCTTTGTTCTTCTCTTAATTTTGCTGCTTTTCTTTCCTTTTTTCATAATATAATGTATAATTATTATTGATTAAAATGTTTAAATTATATTTATCAATTTATATTACGAAATTAAGTATTAATTAATAAAAAAAAAGCATACTTTTCTTAATTTTTGTCTATTTGGTTTTTTTTGTTTCTGTTGTATTGGGAAAGTATTACTTTCAATAGCATTCTTTTATAATTATAAATTTATTTTATTGATTAAAATAAAAAAAAATAATAATTAAATGAAATTATTAGGTTAATGGCTAAAAATTTTTTTGAATTGTATATCCATTTCTCATTTATTATTATTATTTTATCTTTAATTAATTATATATGAATTAATCATTTTCAAATATTATTAAATATATAATGTACTTTAATAGTTTCTTCTGGATTAGCAGGTTTTTCATCTGTTTCCATTGAATTATTATTAATATTATCAGTATTTTCAGTTGAAGTATTATTTTTATTAAATTCATCAATTTCTTTTTGATGTCTTTCTTTAATTTCAGCTTCCATTGCTTTTATTTCTTCTTGTACTTCCTTCTTTCTTTTTTTATTTCCACCAATTGATTTTTTTAATTGCATTATTTTTGCTTGCATTTCTTTTAATTCCTTTTTTTGCCGTGCTTTTAGTTCTTCCATCTTGAATTATTTAATTTATAATATGTTAAAAAAATGTTTTAATAATAAAAAAAAATATTAAAAAAAAACTGTATCTTGATAATATAGATTTTCCCCAATGTTAATATTTACGTTTATTTATTTATTTATTTATTTATTTATTTATTTATTTATTTATTTATTTATTTATTTATTTATTTATTTATTTATTTATTTATTTATTTATTTATTTATTTATTTATTTATTTATTTATTTATTTATTTATTTATTTATTTATTTATTTATTTATTTATTTATTTATTTATTTATTTATTTATTTATTTATTTATTTATTTATTCACTTATTCACTTATATATTAATCATCATCAATTACATTTTTATATGTATATCAATAATAAATTGAAAAATATATATCACATGATTTAATGAAAATTTTAATGAAAATTTTCTAATAATTAATACACAAATTATTTAAATAAATTAAAAATTTAGTTTTTTGATCTTATTCTTTCTATTTATTTATTTATTTATTTATTTATTTATTTATTTATTTATTTATTTATTTATTTATTTATTTATTTATTTATTTATTTATTTATTTATTTATTTATTTATTTATTTATTTATTTATTCACTTATTCACTTATATATTAATCATCATCAATTACATTTTTATATGTATATCAATAATAAATTGAAAAATATATATCACATGATTTAATGAAAATTTTAATGAAAATTTTCTAATAATTAATACACAAATTATTTAAATAAATTAAAAATTTAGTTTTTTGATCTTATTCTTTCAACCATAATAATTATAAACAACTTTTATTACAATTACTTAATTAAATGACTATTATATATATATACATATTTTAAGAACAAAATCTATTTAATATTTTTATAAAATTAATCTGAATATTATTAATATAAAGTGAAAATATGAAATAATATTAAAAAAATATAAAATATAGTATATATAATGAATATCTATAAAAAAATAATATAAAAAAAGATATAGATAAAATAAAATAAATTTTTATTATATTAACAAAAAAAAATTTTTTTTTACATCAAATTAATATAGTAATATAATATTATATTTAAAATACAAAAATTATAATAGAATTTAACTTATTTATTAAACATGAAGATTATAAATCTTTTAAATACATAAAAACATTAAAAAAAAATTTTTTTTTTTATTATATAAAAAGGTTTAAAATCATTCAAACCTATATACCTAAAACCATAACTATAGTTAAAATTGTCTCCAATTTTTTTCTTTTAATTATTATTATGTATTATTTCTTAATCTTCACCCTTCATGGTACAATTATATATATAATAGTTTTTTTTTTATACCAACTCTTATATAAATTAACTTTTAATTATAAAAAAATAATATATTGGACAATTCATTAAAATAATTATAATAATTATTTAAATATATTTATATGTTTTTATATTTATTAAGAAAAAATAGAAAAAGAAAAAAGAAAAAAAAAAGAATATATAAAAGAAAAGGAAAAAAAAAATAATTATATAATATAAAATTACATTTATTAAAAATTATTATAAAAATTAATTATAATTATCTTTTTTTAAATTCATAATTTATCAATTAAAAATGTATACAAAAAAATGTTTCTGATAAAATAATGAAAAAAAAATTAAAAAAAAATTAATATTTTATTTGTTTAATAAAAGAAATATTATAAAATAAAATAAAAAATTAAAACTAAAAAAAAAATGATAATATATTTTATATAATAATAAATAATCATAATAATATTATTATTCAAATATTATATTAAAATGACAAATAATACAACAATTGAGGTATTATATTTTAATCGCTTTAACAGAATGAAATAATAAGAAAAAGAAAAATATATATATAATATTCTATTCTTTTAAATATTCATTCATATTTTTTTTTATTAAATTATTAACTATGTAGAATTCAAAGTCTAAATCAACTTCATTACACTCAATAGCAGTTTATGATCAAAGGTTAGTTATATAAATGGATTATTTTATTAATATATATAATAATATAATGTTTTAATCTATAAAAATATATAAATATATATAACATTTTTATTTATTTAATTATTATTATTATTATTTATGACAAAAATATATTACTAAAAAAAAATATAAACGTTAAATTATATAAAAAAAAAATAAAATAAAATAAAAAAAAGAAATGAACCATCAACATCCTATTCAATAAATGAAGATACAAATGAAAATAATATTGAATCAACTGTTAATAATGCAATTTCAAATCAAGATATAAATTCAAGTCAAGATATTGATAATCAAAACATAACTAATAATAACAATACTGTAAATCATAGTAGATTATACCAATTTTTTTTTGGAAAATTTAATTCCAAAAAAAATAATAGAAATATAGGAAAAAAATATGTTAAAGTAGAAAATCGATCACCATCAGAAATACAAGCATCTTCTCAATATGAATTAGATGAAATTATAGCTGAAGCAAGTTCTTCTAATCCAACAACGGTTGTAAATAAGTTAAATAATAATTTACAAAAAAATGTTAAAAGATTAATAAATAATCCAAAACCAAAAGGAATAGTTATTGATATTAATACTCATGATGGTGTATTTTCAAATCTTAATCAAAAACCAGAAATTCGTTCCACAAGACTTCCAGTAAGAATACAATAAATTTTATATCATAATTCTTTATTCTTAAAATAATATATATATATATAATAAATTACAATAATAATTTTTAACAATATATATTATTTATATAAAATTATTATTATATTATTATACGTAATTTATTTTATTTAATTCTATATATATATATTTTATTAATATATTATGAAATCATATATAATAAAAAAAATAAAAAAATATATAATGAAAATAAAAAATGTAAAGACTTATTATGAAGTTACAGGAAATTATGCAAATGAATTAGATGATCCAAGTATAGAAGTTTCAATAGGACAAGATATAGATAATTTTGGTGAATTATTAATTAATGATTTACAAGTTGGTTCATGGTATAGTTTCTGGGGAACAGTAATAGTTTCATCGATATTCGAATTTATAGGTTTTATTTTTACATTCTTTTTAACTTCATCACATAGTGCAAAGGTTTATATAATAAAAATTAATTGTATATCAATAATTATTCATTATCATTATTATTAAAATATTTTAAAATGCTTTATAATATTCATTATATAAAATTAATATTTATTTAATAAAATAGAAACGAAAAATTAATTATAATTATTATAATATTTTTTTTTTCATAATATTATTAATATATATTAATATATTTATTTAAAGGATGGTTCTGTATTTGGTTTAGGAATAATTTTATTTAAATATGGTAAGTTAATAATAATATAAAAAATAAATAATAATTGAATATTTATTAATTAGAATAAAACATTAAACATAAAATTTAACATATTTATTTGATATTATATTTTATATTAATAAAAATAAAAAAATAAAAATAAAATAAAAAAAAAAAAAACAGCAATATATAATTACCCAATATATGATATATGGTTTATAATATTAATAGTATCTATCGGTATATTTTTATGTACTAAAGGTTTTCGTGATTACAGAAAGATGAAAAGAATAGAGAAACTTGTTAATAGTGATCCAGAAAGATATCTTGAAGGTCGAGATAACAATTCATATAGTTAAATTTTGAAAAGTAATAAAAAAAAAAAAAAAAAACGAATCAATATTAAAATGAACTATAAATAATTAATTTTTGATAATCTCTATATTAATTTATTTAGAGTACATTTAGTTTCATTCTATTAACAATATTTAATTATATTATGTATCATTTAAAATAATATATATAAATAAATAAGTCTTTTATTATTAATAAAATATATATTTTAAACAACTAAAAAATATGTTATTATTATTCATAGTATAAATTATATAAAAATTATTCATTAATTATTATTGATAATTTTATACAATTTATTTATTTATTTATTTATTTATTTATTTATTTATTTATTTATTTATTTATTTATTTATTTATTTATTTATTTATTTATTAATTTATTTATTTATTTATTTATTTATTTATTTATTTACAATTTTATTAATAACTATTTTAATTCATTTTTACTAAACTGCATAATATTTTTTAAATTTCTGTTGTTTGTGTAACATAATCATAATAATTTTTTTCTTTGGTTTTAATAATATAATAATATTGTATTAAGTAAAAAAATAAATATGTGGCATAAGCCAATTATTATTTATTATTAAAAAGAAAAAAACTATTTAATTATAATAGAAATAAAAGAATTACTCTTTTTTTTCATTTTATTTTATTACTTCGTTTCATTTACTAATACTTTTTTCACCTTTCTATTAAAATATTATTATTAACTTTTCATACTAAATTATTTTTTTTTTATTTGTGTTTTCAATTTCAAAATTGAAGTTTTTTTTATTAACATTACAATTAAAAGTATCTATTATTAATTATTTTCATATTTTTATATGTAATAAGCTATACATTTAGATTTCTTTTAGACTTCTTTTTTTTTTTAATTATATTTTTTGTAATGTTTTATTTTAATTTTTTTATTTTCTTTTATGGTTATAATAAATTTTTTTATACTTATTAAATAATTAATAACAAGTAATTAATAATTCATACACATGGTTAAAAAAAATATTAAAAATGTTTTTGTTGGTTGACAATTGAAAAAAAATAATAATAAATAAAATTTATAAAAAAAATTTATTATGATTTATTTTTTATTTTAAATTAAAATTTAACCATTAATTAAACTTCAATTAAATTATGAAATGTTTTTATAAAACAAATTGATAAATAAAAACAATTTAAAACACTTTAAATAAAAAAATAATAAATAAAACATCTTTACAAAATTTTAATAAAAATTAATTTACGGCATTTTTTTTTTTTATAATTTTTATTTATGAAATAACTTTGCTAAACTAACAAAAAATGAAATTCTATATAATTTAATATTAATAACACCAAATAATGAGAGCAATATTACTTATTAACATTATATCATTATTCATTTTTTTATATTATATTATATTATATAATATTTATTTATTTATTTATTTATTTATTTATTTATTTATTTATTTATTTATTTATTTATTTATTTATTTATTTATTTATTTATTTATTTATTTATTTATTTATTTATTTATTTATTTATTTATTTATTCATTCATTCATTCATTTATCTTTTTATTTATTTACTTATTTATCTTTTTATTTATTTATTTATTTTTGATTATTACATATGATTATTCATTATGTGTTATTTATTTTTAATTTATTTTCACATTTTCATATTTTTATTATTAATTAAACTTTATATTAATATATTGTGGAATAAAATAGGTAAAAAGTAAAAAAAAAATGATTTTCTTATTATATAAATAAATGAATTAATATATTAAATATAATGATTTATATATAAAAATTAATTTAAATAATAATAAATAAACTTTTTATTTATATATTACAATACTATTACTGTGATGATTCAACAAATTAAAATGAAAATAAAAATTATTAGTTTTTAAAGAAATATTTTATTTTATTATTTATATATTACAATATATATAAATAATATAAAATATGAGCAATTTATACATAAAAATAAATTATAATTCTTTGTATTATTCATAAGATTATTTATTATACTTTATTATATTATCATATTATATTATTATTATATTATGATTATATTATTATTATATTATTATTATTCATTAATATATATTTTTATATTAATTTTATTATTTATTATTAAATAAAGTTTCTTATTTAGTCAAAGATTTATTTTTTTAAATTGAATGAAAAATAAATAAAAATAAAGTTATTTATATTGTAAATAATATTATTTATTTATTAAATTATTATAACTATTATATCTTTATTATTATTATCATTATTAGTATTACTATTATTGTTTAATATTATTATTTATTATTATTATTTATTATTATTATTATTTTTTTTTAATATTACTTTTTATATAATATTTATAATATTTAATTTTTTTTTCTTTTTTTTTTCTTTTCCTTTAAAAAAATCTTTTTTTTTTCTCTCTATTATTATAAAATTTGGGAAATTATTTTTAATTTTTTTGATAAAAATATTCAAAAATAATTTTTATTACACACTTAAAATATAAAATAAATTAATAAATAAAAAAAAGCTAGTTCTTTTTTTTTTCTCTGACAAATAAACATTTCAACATCTTGTATAGTATAATCTAAAAATCTTAAAATTTTTTTTTTATTAAAAACAAACAAATAAAAAATAAAATGCGTATTTCATCTATTCTCAATTCATTACTTCTTATTTCCGGTTCTTATGCTTGGAACTGGGCTAAGAAAGGAAAAGCTTCAGTTACTAGATATGGTAGTATGGGTATTTTATCTTGTAATTGTAAGATTTCCGCTATGGAAGTCGGTCCAGCTTGTGCTATTAATGAAAATGCTTATGGTGGTTACGATGGTTTAGGTTCTGGTGTTGCTTGTGGTGTAAATATTTAAATTATTTATTAAAATACAATGCTTTTATATCAATATATACATAAATAATAAAATGATAGCATATATTGGTCGAAAAATTCAAAAGTAGAAATTATTATGAATTTGAGAAAAAAAAAATTAATTTTGAAATTTATAATTTAAACTAGTACAATAAAAATAAGAGTAATAAGAAAAAATAGAAAAGGAAAAGAAAAAAGAAAAAAATAAATATTATAATATTATTAATTAAATTTATTTCATATAAAAATGATTTAATTAAATTAACTCAATAATTGAAAAATAATGATATATGAAAAAATATATATATTTAATTTATTGAAATTTTTTTATAATAATAAACTTGAACAATTTTAATAATGATTTTTAAAATTTCTATAATAATAATCTTGAACAATTTTAATAATGATTTTTAATAATATAAAAGATGTGTTACAAATTAACTCCATACGGTACTGCTGAAACTGACCAATGGCCAAAATCAGAAGCTGATCTTCCTGGACCAATGGTCTTCAAGGTCACTGGTAAGTTACAATAAACAAAAAAATAATAATTATAATAATAATAATAATAATAATAATTTTATTTATATAAATAAGAAAAAGTTAAATATTAATAAATATTATACAAAAAAATATAATTAATTTTTTTTTTCTTTAAATAATATATATATAATAATTTGATTATAAAGATATTTGTCCACACAATGCCAACCCAGCTTGGTGTCCAAGTCAAGAATCTGCTCCAAAGAACAGTGTTGGTATGGAATACCACTTTGATGTAAGTTTTTTTATTATTCATATTTATTAATTATATACTTATTGAAAATAATAATTTATTACATAAAATGAAGTTGTTATTTAAAAATAAATTTAATAAAAATCAAAATTCGATGTTTATTTAATTATACATTAATTCATTAATTTATGAATTCATTTATTCATTTATTCATTTATTTATAGATTAATGTCGATTCATGGCAACCAGAAACTCTTCTTAAATGGTTCGCTAATGGTACTTTAGGTACTATGTATGTAGATTTCGAATTAGTTTCCTGTGAAGAATGGATTGGTTGGTCTAAGAAGGGACAATTCGAAGGTCTTGGTGTAAGTTTATATTTATATAGTGAATGAATTATAAAAATAATATAATTTAATGATATGAATGAATTTTAATTATTAATCATAATTTTATATAATTATCATTAATAAAAAGGATAATCCATGGTGGGGTTGTTGTCCAGCTAATCCTGTAAATATCTAATATATATTAATGTGATATAATATATTAAATTTAAAATTAAATAAAAGAATTAAAATATTAATATTTTTTAATTTTATTATTATTATTATTATTATTAAAGTCTGTTGAAAAGGATACTATTTGTGGTTACCCAGCCGAAAACAAGGCTCCAGCTCCACAAGAAACTGACAGAATTAAGCCAACTAACTTCCCATTTGTTGATGGTTCTGGTTCTAACGACGAACCAGTTGTCGTCACTACTACTTCAAAGAAACCAGAGCAAACCATTGGTTCTTGCTGGTCTTTACCAGATTACAAGTGCTGTTCAGGATGTGACATTGTCTACACTGATAACCACAACTGGGGTGTTGAAAATGGTGAATGGTAAGTTTTATATATATATATATATCATTAATTATAATGATATATAATAAAAAGAATTAATATAAAAATTTATATATATATATATATATATATTTAACATAATTAACATTATAAATATATATATAATAAAAATAACAAAAGGTGTGGTATTGATGACAAACAATGTGGAGGTGGTAATGTTGACGAATGTGCTGTTCTTTCTCAAGGTTACCCATGTTGTCAACAAACTTGTGATGTCGTCTATGTAGATGACTACAAATGGGGTGTTGAAAATGGTGAATGGTGTGGTATTAAGGATTCCTGTTAAGGAATTTATCTTTATTAAAATATAAAGAAAAAAAAAATTTTTTTAACAGCATATATTTTTTGTTTATATATATATAAGTATTGAAAGGATAAATAAAGTAAAAATAAAATAAAATAATATGCATTTATAATATTTATTATTAATAAAATAAATATTTAAAAAAAACTCGAAAAATAAAAAAAAAAATAAGTATATAAATAAATAAATAAATAAAAGTAAATAAATTATTTAATTATTAAAAAAGAAAAGTGTTCTTTTTGTAATGTTTTTTTTTTTTTAAAAAAAAAAATAATTATATTAAAGATGAAAACGATAATTAATAAAAAATAATAAAGAATAATCTTTGTAAATTAAATATATTTCTAAGAAAGATATATATATAAAAGAAAACATTATTTTTAATATTTTATTTTATTTTTCTTATTTTTAATATTTTTAAAGTAATTGAATAATAATAATAATAATAATAATAATAATAATAATAATAATAGTAATTAAAATAAAGAATGAAAATTTTATTTTAAAATTTTAAGGAAGAAATTATTTATTATATTTATATAATTTATTATTATTATTATTATTATTATTATTTATTATTATTATTTATTATTTTTTATTATTATTTATTTATTTATTTATTTATTTATTTATTTATTTATTTATTTATTTATTTATTTATTTATTTATTTATTTATTTATTTATTTATTTATTTATTTATTTATTTATTTATTTATTTATTTATTTATTTATTTATTTATCTATTATTCATTATAAATATATTAAAAAGAAATAATAATAATAAGATGAAAATCTTTATTATAGGGTATTTTTTATAAATAAATTAAGTATTAATCATAGATGGAAACTAAAATGAAAGAAAAAAAAAAAATTAATATAACTAAAAATGATCAAAAAAATTTTTTAATTAAAAATTGCTTGACCATTCAAATTAATATATACATCAAAAAAGAATTTTTTTTTTTTCTTTTTTTCTTTTTTTTTTTAAAAAAAAAAAAAAGAAAAAAAACATTAAAACAATATTAAAAAATTATGGTACAAATTGTTTTTAATAACAAAATATATAATTAAATAAAAAATAAAAAATAAAAAATGAAAAATAAATAAATAAATAAATAAAAAATAAATAAATATAAATAAATAAATACTATTTTAAATATAATAAAGCACAATAATTAAAAAAATAATTACTATTAATTAAATAAATAAATAATTTTTAACCATTTCCAATATTTATTATTCAAAAAAAAAAAAAAAAAAAAAAAAAAAAAAAAAAAAAAAAAAAAAACAATGGTCATAATTAAAAATGATTTTATCATTGATTCTTATATAGAAGCTATTGATAATAAAAATATTAAGGGCATAAAATGTTTAATAAGCAATAAATATAATAAGAAAAAAAAGAATACAATAAAAAAAGATATTGTATTCGAAATATATGAAAATATGTCACTTACTGTAGAACGATTAAAATTCATAGTTAAAGAATGTAATGAGTATTTAAAAATATCACAAACTCTAATAAAAAGTTTAATGCACTCCAACCAAATAACATTATTAAATATTATTTTTGAAAATATTCATTTTTTTAATAAAGATTACATTATGAATTTACTTTGTCAATATAAAAATAAAACACCAATATCAATATCAAAATTGAACCAACAAATTTCAAAATATAAAATTTCGACAAAAGGTGTTGATTATCGTCATAATATTAATAAATATTTATTAAACGAATGTAAAAATGGAAATGAATATTTAGTAAAATATTTAATTAAAAATGGAGCTAATGCTAGTGGAAATGAATATATAGAAAAAGAAATAAAATATATTAGTATAGAGGATACATATAATCAAACAGGAACACCACTATATGAAGCATGTAAAAATGGAAATGAAATTATAGTAAAATATCTAATTGAGCATGGTGCAGAAAAAGATATAAATGTTGAAAATGAAAAGGATTATGGTTATACACCATTACATATAGCATGTAGTATTGGAAATGAATCTATAGTAAAATGTTTAATTATGAATGGTGCAGATATAAATAAAAGTAGTAAATATAATAATACACCATTACATAATTCTTGTAGTAGTGGAAATAAAAATTTAGTAAAGTATTTAATAGAACATGGCTCTAAAAAAGATATAAATAAAAAAAATGATTTTGGTGAAACACCATTACATGAAGCATGTGAAAGTGGTTGTGAATCTCTGGTAAAATATTTAATAAAGCATGGAGCTAAGAATGATATAAATGAAGAAAATAATAATGGGGAAACACCATTATTTAAAGCATGTGAAAGTGGAAATATACAAATAGTAAAATATTTAATGGAAATTAGTGCTATTAAAGAAGATATTAATAAAGAAAATAAAAATAAAGAAACATTATTATTTAAAGCTTATTTCAGTGGAAATGAAAATTTAATAAAATATTTAATGGAAAAAGGAGCTAAAGAAGATATTCATAAAGAAAATAATATTGGACAAACATTATTATTTAATGCTTGTTGGAGTGAAAATGAAAATTTAGTAAAATATTTAGTAGAAAAAGGAGCTGATATAGATAAAAAAGATAAATACAAAAGTACACCATTAACTGGTGCTTGTTTTAAAGAAAATAAAAATTTAATAAAATATTTAATTGAAGAAGGAGGTGCTGATGTAAACAAAGGAAATCCATTATTTATTGCTTGCGAAATGGGAAATGAAAGTATAGTAAAATATTTAGTTGAACATGGAGCAAAAGTTAATAAAAAAACTGAATTTGGTAAGAAACCATTATTAAGTGCTTTTAAGAATGGAAATGAAAAAATCATAAAATATTTAATTGAACATGGAGCAAAACAAGATATAAATCAAGAAACCTTAGGTAGATTACCATTACTTGAAGCCTGTAAAAGTGGAAATGAAACTATGGTAAAATATTTATTAGATCATGGAGCAGATGTAAATAAAGCATGTTTAGATAAAACACCACTATTTGAAGCATGTAAAATTGGAAATGAACGTATAGTAAAATATTTATTATTATATGGTGCCAATGTCAATAAAGATTACTATGGTGATACATTATTATTTTATGCTTGTAAAAGTGGAAATGATACTATCGTAAAATATATAATGGAACATGGAGGTAAAGCAAATATAAATGATGGTAATAATAATAATAAAATGACACCATTATTAGAAGCATGTAGTAAAGGATATAGAACCATTGTTAAATATTTAATAGAGCAAGGAGCAGAAATAAATGATATAACAGATTATGATGGTAATACACCATTAATTAATGCATGCAAAAGAGGAGGAGGAAGAAGAAGAGAAAAGGAAAGAGAAAGGGAAAGAGAAAGGGAAAGAGAAAGGGAAAGAGAAAGAGAAAGAGAAAGAGAAAGAGAAGAAGATGAAAGAGAGAAAGAAGAAAGGGAAAAAGAAGAAAAAGAAAAAGAAAAAGAAAAAAGAAAAGAAGAAGAGAAAAAAGAAGAAAAAGAAGAAGGAGGAGATGAAGTCATTATAAAATATTTAATTGAACATGGAGCTGATGTTAATAAAGGAAATTATTTGGATCAAACACCATTATATTATGCATGCAATGGTTCAAATATCAATATAGTAAAATATTTAATAGAACATGGAGCTTATATAAATAAAGGTAATCGTAAATTTGGAACACCATTATTAATTGCATGTAAAAATGGCAATGAACATATCGTAAAATATTTAATTGAAAAAGGTGCCTATATAAATATAAGAATCAATCATCATGGTTATACTCCATTATTTTATGCATGTAAAAATGGAAATGAATATATAGTAAATTATTTAATTGAACATGGAGGAGATATTAATATTGAAAGTGAATATCATGAAACATTATTAATTGAAGCTTGTAAAATAAAAGGAAATGAAAATGTTGTAAAATGTTTAATTAAGCATGGAGCTGATGTGAATAAAATTAATAGAAGAGGTGAAATACCATTAATTGAAGCATGTAAAATTGGAAATGAAGAAATGGTGAAATGTTTAATTGAATATGGAGCTGATATTCATATAATTAACAGAGAAGGCGAATCGCCTTTATCAATTGCACATAATAATGGATATGAACATATAATAAAATATTTAATTTAGATAATTAAATATATATATATAAAATAATTAATTTTTTTAAATTTTCATATAATTATAACTAAAATATATTAAAATTTTAATATATATAATAATAATTATATGATTAAAAAAAATTTTTTTTATAAAAAGAATAATCTTTTTATTATTTTTTATACCTCTTTTTTTTATTATTATAAATCGTAGATACATATATTTTTTAAAAATCAAAAATTGATAATAAATAAAATAAATAAATAATCAAAATAGTAATAAAAATAAAAGCGAAAATAGAAAATAAACAAATAAACAATAATAAAATAAAAATAAAAGCAAAAGCAAAAACAAAAATAGAAAATTAATAAATATATAAACAAATAAAAATATAAATAAAATAAAAATAAAAATTAGTAATAAAATTAAAATTAAAATTAAAATTAAAAATAAAAAAAAAATAAAAAATAAAAATAAAAAAATAAAAATAAAAAAATAAAAATAAAAAATAAAAATAAGAAATTTTCAAGTTTAAATGAAAATAATATATATAAATTAAAATAAATACTAAATATGATACACCTTTACTTATAACTTGTAAAAGTAGAAATGAAACTATGGTAAAATATTTATTAGAACATGAAACGAATGGAAATAAAAAATGTTTATATAAAACAATATTATATGAAAATTTTAAAATTGAAAATGAACTTATTAGTATTGGAACTATATTCTAATAAATAATTTATATAATTTTTTTTTTTATTTATTATTAATACTATTATTGATTTAATATATCTAATAAAAATTATAAAAGAATAATCTTTTTTTTTTTTTTGGTTAAATTTTTAAATGGTAGTACAAAATAATAAAAAGATATAAAAAAAGTTTAATTAATATTTGTATAATTTTTGAAATATAATAAACTAAAAATTATATTTAATCTTTTTTGGTTTCACAAAAAATTAATAAATAATAATAATAATAAATTGCTGAACCACACAAATTAATATATATATAATGAAAAACTTTTTTTTAAATATTAAAAAAAAAGATTATAAAATAAATAAATAAATAAATAAATAAATAAATAAATAAATAAATAAATAAATAAATAAATAAATAGAAAAAAAATTATAAATTAAATTTAATAAATAAATAATTAATTAATTAATTATTAATTGAAAATTTAAAAAAAAAAAAAATATAGATAAATATAATATAGTTATAAATAATTAAAAATAAAAAAAATTTAATGAATGGAAAATGGATACAATGAAAAATGATGATTTTTATATTGATTCTTATATAGAAGCTGTTGATAATAAAAGTATTGATGATATAAAATGTTTAATAAACAGTAAGGATAAAAAAAAGAATAATACAATAAGAAAAAGAGATATTGTATTTGAAATATATGAAAATATGTCACTTAGAGTTGAACGATTAAATTTTATAGTTAAGAATTGTACCAAATATTTAAAAATATCAAAAACTTTAATAAAAAGTTTAATGGACTTTAATCAAATAACATTATTAAATATTATTTTTGATAATATTTATTTTTTTGATAAAGATTGTATTATGAATTTACTTTGTCAATATAAAAATAAAACAGCAATATCAATACCAGATTTTAATCAACAAATATCTAAATATAATATTTCAACAAAAGGGGTTGATTATCGTCATAATATTAATCGACATTTATTAAATGTATGTAAAAATGGAAGTAAATATTTAGTAAACTTTTTAATTGAAAATGGAGCTAGAGCTAATGGAGATGAATATACAGAAAGTGAAGAAAAAGAATTTGTGGAAAATGAGGATGAAGAAGAAGATAACCAAAGTGGAACACCATTATATGAAGCATGTAAAAATGGAAATGAAATAGTAGTTAAATATTTGATTGAACATGGTGCTGAAAATGATATAAATGTTGAAAATATAAAAGATTATGGTTATACACCATTACATATAGCATGTAGTATTGGAAATGAAACTATAGTAAAAGATTTAATTGAAAATGGAGCAGATATTAATAAAAATAGTGAATATAATGATACACCATTACTTAAAGCTTGTAGTAGTGGAAATAAAAATTTAGTAAATTATTTAATAGAACATGGTTCTCAAAAGGATATAAATAGAAGTAATTACTTTGATGAAACACCACTACATGAAGCATGTAAAAGTGGAAACGACTCTTTAGTAAGATATTTAATTGAACATGGTGCTAAAGAAGATATAAATAGAAAAAATAATGTTGATGAAACACCATTATTTAAAGCATGTGAAAGTGGAAATGAATGTATTGTAAAATATTTAATGGAATTTGAAACTAATAAAGAAGATATAAATAAGGAAAACAGAATTAAAGAAACACTGTTATTTAAAGCATATGAAAGTGGAAATGAAAATTTAATAAAGTATTTAGTTGAAGAAAAAGGAGCTAAAGAAGATATCAATAAAGAAAATGGAAATGGTCAAACATTATTATTTAAAGCTTGTTGGAGTGGAAATGAAAACTTGGTAAAATATTTAATAGAAAAGGGAGCCAATATAAATAAAAAAGATAGATACAAAAGTACACCATTAACGGATGCATATTTTAAAGGAAATGAAAATATAGTAAAATATTTAATTGAAAAAGGAGCTGATGTAAATATAGGTAATACATTATTTACTGCATGTAAAATTGGAAATGAAAATTTAGTAAAATATTTAATTGAGCATGGAGCAAAAGTAAAAATAAATGAAGAACAAAAATATGACGTGACACCATTATATTATGCTTTTGAAAATGGAAATGAAAATGTCATAAAATATTTAATTGAACATGGAGCAGAAAAAGATATTAATAAAGATCATTTTGGTAAGATACCATTATTTAAAGCTTGTAAAAGTGGAAATGAAACTATGGTAAAATATTTATTAGAACATGGAGCTGATGTCAATAATAAATATTCAGGTAAACCACCATTATTTGAAGCTTGTAAAATTGGAAATGAACTTATGGTAAAATATTTATTAGAATATGGTGCCGATGTAAATAAAAATTATTATGATAATACATTATTATTAGATGCTTGTAAAAGTGGAAATGATACTATCGTAAAATATTTAATAGAACATAAATTTATTAAGAAAGAAAAAATAAATTATTTTAATGAATATAATAATACATCAGCACTAATAGAAGCATGTAGTAAAGGATATAGAACAATTGTTAAATATTTAATAGAACAAGGAGCAGAAATAAATGATATAACAGATAATAATGGTAATACTCCATTAATTAATGCATGTATAACTGGAGATGAAAAGATTATAAAATATTTAATTGAACATGGAGCCGATATTAATAAAGAAAATAAAAGATATGAAACACCATTATATTATGCAAGTTATTACCCAAATATTAATATAGTAAAATATTTAATTGAACATGGAGCAAAAGTAAATGAATATGATCTTGATTGTAGAACACCACTATTTAATGTATGTGAAAATGGAAATGAAGAAATAGAAAAATATTTAATTGAAAAAGGTGCCTTAATAAATATAAGTATTTATTATCATGGCTATACTCCACTATATTATGGATGTATAAGTGGAAATGAACATATAGTAAATTATTTAATTGAACATGGAGCAAATATAAATATTGAAAGTAAACATGGTGAAACACTATTAATTGAATCATGTAAAATAAAGGGAAATGAAAATGTAGTAAAATGTTTAATTGAACATGGAGCCGATGTTAATAAAATCAATGAAAGAGATGAAGTACCATTAATTGAAGCATGTAAAATTGGAAATGAAAAAATGGTAAAATATTTAATTGAATATGGAGCAAATATAAATATTGTTAATCGACAAGATGAAACACCTTTATCCGTTGCTAGTAATAATGGATATGAACATATAATAAAATATTTAAATTAAAAAAAATATATATATATTCATATATATATATATAGAAGTAAGCAAATAATATATCTAAATGTCATTATCCAAAATTAAGGCGTTCACTATAGAAATATATTATAACAAGACTTCAGAAATAAAGTAAATAGAAATAAGGAAAAAAAAAAAAGTTTTTTTTTTTTTTACTAGATTAAATTTTTATTATGTTTTTTAAAAAATATATATATATCAAGTATAAAAAAATTATCATGTAGAAAATTAAGATTGATTATAAGAAGGATAAAAAGATACTAATAAAATTATAATCTTCTTACTATTTTGTATTTTTTTTTTTGTAAAATATATATACATAATTTACAGAAGACAAAAAAAAAAAAAAAAAAAAAATTTAATATCAAATACAAAACTACTTTATAATATTATCTATTTATTATTTTTTTTAATTCAATAAATAAAAATAATATTTTTTTATAATTTCATATTATATTTTTTTTTTTTTTAATTTTTTATTTTTATTTTATTTTATTTTTTATTTTTATTTTTTTTTTATTTTATTTTTTAATGTTTATTACAATTTATATTTTCAAAATTTTAGATTTTTTTATTTTATTTTTTAATGTTTATTACAATTTATATTTTTCAAAATTTTAGATTTTTATTTTTTAATTTTTTTTTAGTTTTTTATTTTTTTGTTTTTGTTTTTGTTTTCGTTTTCGTTTTCGTTTTCGTTTTCGTTTTCGTTTATTTTATTTCATATCATTTTACCTTAAATTTGTTAACTAATTTAAGATATTTTTATATTATTAATAAATAATATTTTATATAAATTCATTTTTATGCACTTTTTAATTTATATATTGATTCATATTTAAAAAAAAAAAAAAAACTTTTTCCGTTTTTTTTTTTTTTTTTTTTTTTTTTTTTTTTTTTTTTTTTTTTTCATTATTTATTTAAATAAAAATTATATTTAAATAAAATAATAATGCTGCATATATAAAAATATGCTTTACTATTCTTTAAAAAAAAAAAAATTTAAAATAAATATGAATATAATATTTTTAATACAATTATATTAGAATTAAAAAAAAAAACTTGTTTAGATTAAAACGGTTAATGTTTAATAAAAAAATTTTTTTTAAAATTGTTGTTTTTCATCTCCAACTGGTAAATAAGTGGCCTGTACTGGTACTGTGGTAGTCGTAATGCCATTATTAATAATTACATGATTTTCTTCAAATTCTATATCATCTTCTTTTCCTTTTTCCTTATCTTTTGAATCTTTTAATTGAACATTATGTGTCTCATCAAGAGGAGAAGGATTATATATTGGATCAACTAATACTGGATTAGCTGATATTATTTTATTATTTATATTTGGATCTTTAACATCTAAATCATTAGCATTAGATGTTGATACATTTGTATCAACATTATTTATTGGTTGTTGTTGAACTTCAGGAGTTATAGAAACAGTGGTTGGTACATCATTTACTACTTGATATTGAGGTTGAACATTTACAGGATAATAAACTTGTGGTTGCATATATCCTGTTGTTGCTTGAACTTGAATTGGTACTTGTGGTTGAGCATAAACATCTTGATAAACTTGAGGTTGAGTTTGGACTTGTATTTGTGGTTGAGCATAAACATTTTGATAAACTTGAGATTGAGTTTGGACTGGCATTTGTGGTTGTACGTAAATATCTTGAGGTTGATAATAATAATTTGGTGGAAGATAAGCTTCTTGTTGTTGTGAAACTGGAATTTGTTGTTGATAATAAGCATTTTGTGGTTGATAATAAGATTCTTGTGGTGGTTGAACATAATCATTAGTTTGAGTAGGAGTTTGAGGAGTTTGAGTAGGAGTTTGAATTAGATTAGTACTGATAACAGTACTAGCATAATCAATAGTTGGTGTTATAGTTGTATTATTATTATTATTATTATTATTATTATTATTATTATTTGCATTATTATTCATTACATTATCTACTTCTGAATCATTAAAGATTGGTTGAACATTATTTTCATTAGTATTTTTTATTATAAAATCTTCTTCATCTAAATCAGTAGAATCAATATTTCCTTGAGTTTTCTTTTTTCTTTTAATTAAAAATAATACAGCACATACAACACCTATTAAAACAATTATTCCAGCACTAATATATGTAATATTATTATTATTATTTCCTTTTCCTCCATCAATAATTGTATTACTAGATGAACCATCAATGGTTTTCTCTGAAGTTTGAGTGTTACTACCATTACTGTTGGAGTTTACAGTGCTAACATTATCATTTGAAGAATTTATATTTGAATTATTAGAATTATTAACTGAATTAGCATTGAGAGAGGATGAATTTGCATTATTAGTTGAAGGAGCAGATACATTATTGATTCCTGTATTACCACCTTTATTATTATTGTTGTTGTTGTTGTTGTTGTTACTATTATTACTATTATTATTATTACTATTATTATTATTAGTAGTAGTAGTAGTAGTACTAGTACTAGTACTAGTATTAGTATTATTATTATTAGTTTTATTATTATCATTACCAGTATTACTATTACCATTATTATTTCCACCATTTTTCATTTTTTCAACATTCTTTTCATAGTCCTCATTCATTTTTCTTACATTTTCCTCATAGTCTTTATTCATTTGTTCAACTTTTTTGTTATAATCATCATCCATTTTTTTTGAATTCTCTTTAAACCGTTCATCACTTTCCTTTTTATATTTTTCAAAATTATCATCATTTTCTTTTTTCTTTTGATTAAACCATTCTTCGTTTTCCTTTTGTTTTTGTTCAAACCAATCTGACATTTTGAATTCTATTTTTTTTTACTATTATTTAATTTGATTTTAAATATTTCAATTGTTTTATAGTATATAAATTTTAAAGTGCTAAAATAAATTTATATTTACTATTAATTTTTATTTTGATTTAATTGCTAAATATTAATAATATAATTTATATATATTAATACTTAAATACTTTATAATTATTATAAACTATTTTTCTATATAATATTGTTTAAATTATATTTTAAAAATATAATTTAAATAATATCAATATTTTGATAGATTATTTTTCGTATGATATTTTAAAAATAGTTTATAGGTAAAAAAAAAAAAAAAAAAAAAATTGGTAATAAAAATTAAATATTTGACAAATTTTTTTTTTTATTATATTATTATTATTTAAAATTGAAAAAGTTAATGAATATATGTAATATAAATATATATAATATAATATATAAATAAATTAACTATTTATATGAAACATATAAAAACACAAAAATACTGGATTAATTAAAAGAATATTATTGCAATATAATAAATTAACTCTCCTTATTAATATAAATAAAATATATTTAGAGTTTATAATATATTTATTATAATATATATTAATATATATATTTGTGTAACTTTAAAAAGTATTTTATATTAAAAATATTTAACATTACACAATTAAATAAAAAATAAATAATTTATTAAATTTTTTCCTATATTTTTCTTAATAATAATAATAATAATAATAATAATAATAAAAATAATAATAAATATAATAAAATATAAATAAAAAATATATAATATAAATTAATATATTGATAATAAAAATCATTAAAAAACGGAATATCAATTTTTCGAAAATGCGAAAATGAATGAATGTGATTTATAAAAGGATTTAAATCATGATAAGGATGAGGATAATTGAGGATAACTCAGCACTGATAAACTTTAATACTCACTTCTAATATTTAATATTATTTTTAAATTATATTTATTAAATATTAATTTAGTTTTTGTATTTTGAAATGGAAAAATCCTTTATAAAAATTTAAAATTTTAAAAATTGACAATCATTTAAATATAATGATAATAATTAATATTTCTTTATTTAGAAAAATTTTATTATTAATTTAAACCATAAAAGTTAAATAATTTGAAATATATATAATGGAATAATTAAGAAGAAGAAAAGAATAATTATTTTATATATATATAAATGTTTAAATAAAAATATAAAAAAGTAGGTAAATAAATAAATAAATTTTAATAACATTTAATAAATAAATAAATATATAATTAATAATAAAAATAAATAGATAGATAATTAATAATAATAAAAATAAATATATAATTTAATATTGGAATAATATATCTTTTGATTATTACTTAATTTCATCTTTTAAATTATATATTTATTATTTTTACAGGATTATACTTTTTAAAAAATTTCTCTGTCTATATACTTTTATTTAATTTTTATTTAAAAAATAAATAAAAAAGTAAATAAATATATTATAAATAAATAAATAAATAAATAAATAAATAAATAATACATTAAATATGAAATATTAAAACTTTCTGATTTGTTGAATTTATTATATAATAATTAAATTAAAAATAAATCCATATAAATAATATATAGTAGAAAAATAATTATAAAGAAAATCTGTCAAAAAAAATTTTTTTTAGAAATAATAATAAAAGAAATAAATAATAATAAATAATAGTAATAATAGTAATAATAATAATAATAATAAAAATAAAAAATATTATAAAAATTTTTTATTTTTATTAATACCAGACAATAATTTAAGATATAATAATAATAATTTATTATATATAAATATAAATAATAAAAAAACAATTCTCTTTTTAAGAAATCAACGCTTTAGAAAAAAGAATGAGTAATGTTCATAAAAATGCTCTTAATAGAAACAGACAAGGATTACAAGATGAAGCTAGAAGAAGAAGAAGACAAAGACAAGAAGATGAAAGAAGAAGAAGAAGACAAAGAAAAGAAGAGGAAAGAAGAAGAAGACAACAACAAAATTTGAAAAAAGGTGGTTCAGGTGAATCTGAAGAAAATGAAAAAGATAATGATAAGAAAGAAACTACTACCACTAAAAATCGTGATGTAGAAATCACTACTTCCACTTCATCCTCTACTTTCATAGCAACATCTACTTCTTCAATTTCTTCGTCTATTACTAATGTTACTGAAAGCAGGGATATAAATACAACTGGTAATACTAATAATGGTCTTATCGCTAATAAAGATAATGTTAGAACTATAGATGCTGATGGAATTAGTGGAGCGCCTGTTCGCGGTCCTTTGCAGCATTCCAAAACAAAGCACATGGTTAGATACTTGCCGTTAAGTACAAATATGATAAAACGATATGATCATACATTGTGGAAAACAATTACAAAATTGGAAAACCGTTTGGGAGATATAAGCGGAGATAAGTATTATAATGCTCTTGTAGAGGCTGCAAATGGTATTGAGTCATCGGATTTGCGTTTTTCAGAAAGCAAGTAATTACTTAATGGAGATAATAAGTTCAGTAAGTCCGAATATCACGTTGGAACGGCTAAAAAAGCAGATGCAGTCATATTGCTTTATAGAAAGAGCAGAGTATATTCCAGATTATATGGAATGCTGGAATAACAGAGGAGCATTGGAAATTTTGATAAGACTTGCTCCACGCATAAAGGGGGGAAACAAAGTACTAAGAAATGAAACTGCAACTTTGTGCCGTATTCTCTTTCAAGAATTGAAAGAATTAATAAAGAAATGATGTTACATGATTTTTCAAATATTAGATGTTTAACTAATCAAGAACAATAAGAGTGTATTGATAATTTTGGTGGTTTCCAAGGAACTTTCGTTTTACATAAGTGTTTTGTGGATGGTAAGGGTGTATTTTTGTGTTTAAAATGAGAACGGTTGCGTGTTTTTTTCTGGTATTGTTGTTTTTATTTGTTTATTAATTTAGAGAATAATAGATGCTAATGGATCCTAATTTATTTCTTACTTGAAAGTTAATGACTTTGATGATAAAAAAGAATAAATAATGATTTTATCCCCATAAAGAAAAAGAAAAAAAAATTTTTTTCTTTACAAACATATTTGTTTAATTTAATAACGAAGACAATATTATTAATTAAAAAAAAAATCTGTATATGGTTAATGATAGAATAATTTTTTAATATATATATAATAATTAATATAATAAATAAAAAATAATAAATAATAATAAACAACTTGTATTTGTTTTATATCAGAAACTTCCCTACAAAAAGTGAGCTTTATTTCATAAAAAATAAGGGAACTTATTAAAAATAATTAATCCCCACTAGATTTAATAAATATAATATAACTTCATATTATTTAATGTATTTCTTTTTTTTAATTTATATTATTTATATTATTTATTTATTTATTTATTTATTTATTTTTTATTTATTTATTTATTTATTTATTTATTTATTTATTTATTTATTTATTTATTTATTTATTTATTTATTTATTTATTTATTTATTTATTTATTTATTTATTAATTAATTAATTAATTAATTAATTAATTAATTGTATTATAATATATTATTTTCAATTATGTTAATATGTTTATAAACTTTTTAAAAAAAAGAAAAAGAAAAAAAAAGTGGGAATGAAATAGTAATAATAAAGTTTGTTTTTTATTTAATTTCATGATGCATATCAAATAAGTAGAAATATATCAAGGTAAAATATATATATTTAATATTTTTACATACAATTTATATATAAATGAAATTATTAAATAAAAATTAATATTTAAAGAATAAGAAAAAGAAAAATAATAAAAAAAAAAATAAAAAGTAAAAAAAATTTTTTTTTTTTTTTTTTTTTTTTTTTTTTTATGGCACACAATTTGTACGTCAACTTTATTGAATTTAAATATTAAAATACATGAATCATAAAAAAAACACATAATGAAAAAAAAATGATACTACTAAAAAAAAATAAAAACCAGTAATATATTATAGATAATAATAAATAATACTGGAGGGAAAAAAAATAGTATAATAATATTTAAAAACAATAAATCCATACAAGCCCTTAATTCTAAATATAGAATTAAAGTAAAATTGATCTATCCTATTCCACTAGGGTCGGAAATAGGATCGGCATTTGCCCTACTAGGCTGTCCTACTGTGTTATCAGCATTGACGTTCCTGGAGAGGTTGGTTTTAAATTTATTGAACAATATATGTTGTCTTTTACAGACAACAGGCATGATATCATTCAATAGAGCCGCAGATCGCAACAAGAATGGGGATTTTGAATAAGTACCAGATTCAGTCTGACACTTAAACAAACATTCCCATTCCATTTTGTATGGACTATCGTTAATTCTATCACTAAAACCATAATCCCTTCCACCAATTAAAAAAATATAAATACTATACCTATTAACTATTTTTTTATTACCTAATATATCTATATTACTAATACAATTAAACCTCATATTATTACTATTTTTATAACCCTTAACAATACTATTAATTCTATTATCTACACTAGGGTTATTACTGGTCCTAACTAAACTATTAAAAAGACTATCTAAAAAATAAAAAAAATTTCTATCTAGATCAGAGAAGTGATCAATACGAAGATTTTTAAATAAGAAACAATTTATAAACCAATGATCAATTCTCTGATAACTGTCACAATGGAAACAACATGAACAACAATTAGGACAAGAATTATTAATCATTTTTGCAGCTTTAGCAACTCTGGCATCGATTTTATATCCACATCTTGCCCTAAGTATCCACCTAAAACCTTTGCTATATTCAGGATATTCTAGATTAAGTTTTAAGTAATTCCTTGATTCTTCAAATTTGTACATTTTATAAGTTTTAGCTTTAATTGATTTATCACTGTTCATGTCTCTGTCCCAATAGAATTCCATAATTTCTTTAGAAGAGGATGAAATATTGTTTAATTTATCATTTAATATTTTACTTTCTTTGTCCCAAGTCCATTTTCTTGTTGTAGCAACATTATTAACTATCTTAGAGATAATGCAGTTGGAGTCCTTCCACTTATTAAAACATCTAACCTGAGCTAAAGCACATTTACCAGAAAGTGGAGGAATATTGAGTTCTTTTGAGATGCAATAAATAGAAACAAAAGAATTAGGTTTCGAGTAGCCTAAAATCCAATAAAAACCTTTGTTAATAATTGTTTGTGTAGAACTAGTATTGTTTTTGTTAGAACCAAGCAAAGGAGCGTAATAGGAAACTTGTCCAATAACTTTTGCAGAGAATAAAGTTCTTTTAAGAGGAATAGGAATCAGATCATTTTTTAAAAAACCTTGAATTGAAAACAAAGCCTTACTAACTTTATTTTTCATTTTACTAATAACGAATTTTAAATCTAGAGATTTGTGAAAGGGAACACCAAGGTAAGTATAACAATCTGTTTTAGGGATTGGGATTCCTGTTAAATAAAAGGTAGGGTCTTCTCTAAGAATATATTCCGAATTTTCATGTCTAACAGCAAATGTGGCACATTTATTAATTCCAAAAGTCATCTCATTGTCCTTAGCCCATTTACTAACTGAGCGAAGAAGTTTATTCATACGAGATCTACTAGGGGCACAAAGAACAATATCATCAGCAAATAATCCTCCACAGCAATATTCAGTATCTATTTTCACACCATTATGCAGGCAATCGTTGAAGATGTCGTTGATAAACAAATTAAAAAGTATAGGAGATAAGGGACATCCTTGTCGAACTCCTTTAAGTATACTGAAGGAATCGGAAAATTGTCCATTAATTTTAACACAAGCTTTGGAAGACAGATATAGGTTCTCCAAAAATTGAAAGCATTTTCCTTGTATACCAAGGGTATAAATTTTCGATAAAATGTTATAGATGGGCACAGAATCGTAAGCTTTTTTAAGATCCAGAAAAGCTAAATAAGTATCTTCCCCTTTGAATTTACGTCTTTGACAAATAGAAAGAATAGAGATAA